>JADBJO010005731.1:119757-139757 GCA_016801955.1 Conus betulinus | reverse complement strand
CCATCTCCCCCACTCCATCCTTCCCCCTCCCTCACCCGCCCCCACCCCCATCCTCACCCAGCCATAAAAAAAAAGGGAAACAATAACTTCCTTGTTCTGATCAAAATGCAAAGTTCACCAAAGCTTTCTAAAAGGGACTCAAACTAGGCTCTCTTCCCTGCGAAATATATAGGGGCACAAACTGAACACTCACAGCCATAATCAATGCATTACGGAAAAAACTATGTACGTCAAGTTTCGTAGCTTTTCTTTTCGCCATATATAGTTCTTCTTCTTCTCCTTCTTCTTCTTCTTCTTCTTCTTCTTCTTCTTCTTCTTCTTCTTCTCCATCTCTTCTCTTCTTCTTCTTCTTCCTCCTCCTCCTTCTCCATCTCTTCTTCTTCCTCTTCCTCCATCTCTTCTTCTTTCTTCTTCTTTCTCCTCCTCCATCTCATCTTCTTCTTCTTCTTCTTCTTCTTCCTCCTCCTCCATCCTCCTTTTCTCTTCTTCTTCTTCTTCTTCTTCCTCTTCTTCTTCTTCTTTCCTTTCCTCCTCTTCATCTCTTCTTCTTCTCTTCTTCTTCTATCTCATTCTTCTTCTTCCTCTTCCTCCATCTCTTCTTTCTTCTTCTTCTTCTTCCTCTCTTCTTCTTCTTCTTTCTTTTTCCGCCTCCTCCATCTCTTCTTTTTCTTCTTCTTCTTCTCTTCCTATTCCTCCTCCATATCTTCTTCTTCTTCTTCCTCTTCTTCCTCCATCTCTTCTTCCTCTTCCTCTTCCTCCATCTCTTCTTCTTCTTCTTCCTCTTCCTCCATCTCTCTTCTTCTTTCTCTTCTCTTCCTCCATCTCTTCTTTCTTCTTCTTCTTCTTCTTCCTCTTCCTCCATCTTTTTTTTTCTTCTTCTTCTTCTTCCTCTTCCTCCATTCTTCTCTTCTTCTTCTTCTTCTTCTTCTCTTTCTTCTTCTTTTTCTTCTTCTTCTTCCTCTTCCTCCATCTCTTCTTTCTTCTTCTTCTTCTTCTTCTTCTCCTCCTCCTCTCCTCCTCCTCTTCTCTTCTTCTTCTTCTTCTCTTCTGTCTCTGTCTCTGTCACTCTCTTCTCCAGCCTGCCTCTCCCTCCCTTACTCAGCACCAATGTCAACCAATGTGAATGTATCAGATTGGCCCGTCAATGACGGTCTGCGCATAGGTCACCTAAATATTTGTCATCTCATTAACAAAATGTCTGATGTATCAAAAATCATTCATAATAATCATAAAAACCTTTCCATGTCTTTGGATTTTCTGAGGCATGGACAAACAGCGCGTTGGTGACAATTCAATATCCATTCCTGGTTATTCAATAGTCCGGAGAAATCCTGAAAATATTCTTGAAAACAGGTATTGTTGTCTACGTCCAAAAAGATATCCCATTCAAAATTCGTAATGATCTCTGTCACAAAAATATTGAAATAACGTGGCTTGAAATTCAGTCAAAAAGTAAGACATTAGCGTCAATTCTTGTCGGATTTGTATACAGACATCCTAAAAGTAAGTCCAGCTGGTATAACGATTTTTGTGAGATGATGGACACAGTATGGCTTTTGAAAACAGAAATACTATTATTGGGAGATTTCAATATAGATCTATTTCAGTCTTGTTCCCAATGGTCCAACATTGCTAATTCATATAATCTTCATCAGTGCATTTCGTTACCGACTAGAGTTACTTCAAAATCTAATACCCTTATAGACCACATATATTCGTCGAACATTGCTGCACTTACAGAAATATGTGTACCGCCTACTGGTGCAAGTGACCACAATGCTGTTTGCGTAACTTGGAACAAAAAGGGTTTTAAAGTTCCAAAAGCAAGTCATTTGGTAATCACATTTCGTTCTTTCAAAAACTTCAACTTACACGCTTTTCAATCTGATCTCTCATTTTCCTCGCCTTTTGCAAACATCTATAGCTACACCGATCCAGATGATGCCCTTGCCTTTTGGACGAGAACCTTTCTGAATATTGTCGACAAACACATCCCATTGATCCAGAGGCGAGTCAAATCAGATATCCTGCCTGTCTGGCTCACTCAGGATATTCTGAATGCCATGGACGAGAGGGACAATTTAAAAAGTGCAGGCTCTGACAAAGAGTATAAAAGAAAACGCAACATTGTGAAGTACATGATTAGAAAATCTAAATGTGATTCTTTCAGAAAATTGGTCCAAAACAAAAACAACGGAGCCTCTATTTGGAAAGCTATCAATAAACTACAGGACCGTGTTCATCAAGACAGGAATGTTCCATTCCAGTAGAAACACTAAATGATCATTTTGCGAATATTGGTAACAAGCTAAACATAGGGAAAATAAAAAACTAGCATTTTTGATACTGCGAATTTACAGAAATTTTGTGATGCAAAAAATATACACGCAAAGTTTTCATCCCCTTATTATCTGTTAATGAAGTGTTTTTATTTTATCAACCTTGAAAAATAAAAGTTCATTCAGCTTTGATGGAATCAGTCCCAAGATATTAAAAACTATCTGTACCATATATATTGTACATTCTCTTACATACCTCTTTAATCTATGTTTATCTAAACAATACTTTCCAGAAGCATTTAAACACATGCAAAATTATCCCTCTGCACAAAAAAGGGAATTTAGATGATCCAAATAACTACAGACCAATTTCGCTGCTATCGTCCGTCTCAAAGCCACTAGAACGTCATATCCATCACCATCTATCATCTTTTATTGAGAAACATAAACTGTTGTATATCAATCAGTCAGGATTTAGGAAACTACATTCATGTGAAACGGCTTTGTGTCGGATCACAAATTTGTGGCTAAAAGATATCAACAACAGGAAAGCAGTTGGTGTAGTGTTTATTGATTTAACAAAGGCTTTTGATTTAATTAATCACAATATATTGCTAAAAAGCTTAATGTTTACGGCGTTGACAACAATACAGAATCATTTTTCAGATCTTATTTGTCAAACCGTACGCAATCCGTTTTTTCACGAGGTGTTATTTCTTCTAAAAGACAGTTGCCGAGAGGCGTGCCACAGGGATCAATCTTAGGTCCCCTGTTGTTCTCCCTCTACATAAATGATCTGCTTTTATCAATTCAAAATGCAGTGTGTGATTTGTTCGCTGACGATACATCTTTACAATACTCTAGTCATAGCATCGATGAAATTAATTATCATTTAAATGCAAGCATGAAATCAGTGGAATACTGGTGTGATTCAAATGACATGCTTGTTCATCCTCATAAAAACCGAGTCTATCTTAATATGTGCACGTCAAAAAAGACAAGTCATAAAAGAAGCAAAATTAAAAATAATGTACAAAGATAAAAACAATAAAACAAGTTACAAAGCACACAAATTATTAGGCATCGTCATCGATGAAAATCTTTCCTGGCACGATCAGATCCATAACCTAATCAAACAAGTCTCGTGTTGTGTGTTCCAGTTGTCACAGATAAAACACTTTCTCAACGAACATTCACGAAAAATGTACTATTTTGCTTTTGTTCAGGCTCGATTAGACTACTGCTCTATTATCTGGGGTAAATGTGCGCCATCTACTTTAAAACCACTTTGTTCATTGCAAAAAGCGAGCCATTAAGATGATCAGCTGTCAGAAACAATCCGATCCTTCTTACGCGTGATGTATTTAGGTACAATAAAATACTACCTCTTCACTCATGTATAACATTCACACACTCTGATCCTTATGCACAAAATTGTTCATGACGCATGCCCAGATTATTTAAAATCAATAGTACATTTACATCACCATCATGATTCGCTCAGATTCATTATTCCTAAAGCTAATTTAGATTTATTCAAAACAAGTTTCTCTTTGTGGCTGTAAAGAATGGAACACACTTCCCGCAAAATACAGAAATATTCCCCAATTATCAGCTTTCAAAAATGAAGTAAAGTTACTTCTTTTTGATACTCATGACTGACCTATGCGTAGACATTAGCCTGACCGTACATACTTACCAGAGACAAAAAAAAAGTGCACTGCAGATAAACGATGAGAGAGAGAGAGAGAGATTTTAAGCATGAAATCGTTATATTGAAGTTATTTTTGTAAGTTTGATGTTACCTTACTATTTTTTTTTTTTTTTTCAATTTATAGTTGTTGTTGGCAGAATTGTAAAAAGGCCTTCAATGAGCCTAATTCTCAACCCATTAAAGATTCATTCATTCATTCATTCATTCATTCTTCTTCCTCGCCTCCTCCTCCTCCATCTTCTTCTTCTCTCTTCTTCTTCTTCTTCTTCCTCTTCTTCCTCCTTCGCTTCTCCTCATCCTCTCTTCTTCTCTCTCTTCTTCTTCTTCTTCTTCTTCTTCATCTTCTTCTTCTTCTTCTTCTTCTCTTCTTCGTCTTCTTTTTTCGTCTTCTTCTTCTTCTTCTTCTTCTTCTTCTTCTTCTTCTCCTCATCCATCTCTTCTTCTCCTTCTCTCTTCTTCTTCTTCTTCTTCTTCTTCTTCTTTCTTCTCCTCCTCCTCCACCCTTCCTCCTCCTCCTCCTCCTCTCTTCTTCTTTCTCTTCTTCTTCTTCTCTTCTTCTTCTCCTCCTCCTCCTCCTCCTCCTCCTCCTCTTCTTCTTCTTCTCTCTTCTTCTTCCTTCCTCCTCCTCCTCCTATTGAGTTGATAGCCTTGGTGCTGGCTCTTGAAATGGTTTCTAAATCAAAACGTGCAGATTTCCTCATTTTGTCGGACTCGCTTTCTGCACTGGAGGCCATTGCCGGCTGTCACCTCAAGCATCCTCTACTGCTGAAGTTCTTTGAACTGTGCACCTCGCTAAAATCAGATGGATATACCATAGTTCTTGCTTGGGTTCTCAGCCATGTGGAAATTTAAGGCATTGAAGTGGCTGACGAACTTGCCTAGAGTGCCACAAAGAAAGAGTTGAGCAGATTGTCTCACACTGATCTGAAACCCAAAACCAGGCTTATGTCGAAGACCTCTGGCAAGAGGAATGGAACTTGCAGACGGATTACAAGACTATCTAAATATCCGTCCAAACCTGAAAGAGTTTTTACCATGTCCCCTAGGCGGCCGTAAAAAGAAGAAACAGTTTTGTGCCGTTTGCATACAGGGCCACTCCTTTTTACACCCATTCTTATCTTTTTGAAGGTGAAGAAGCTCCGTGGTGCATGTCATGTTATGCAGAGCTCACAGTTACACATATTCTTTTAAGAGTGTTGGGACTTGCACGATGTGAGACATCAACACTTTACAGCCGACTCCATGAAAACCTTGTTCAAAGATGTCCCACCTGATATGATCTTTTGAATTTCTGAAAGAGATCAACAATTTTCATCTGATCTAAGTTTTCACGGAGGAAAGATTTTCAACAACATTTCTGGCGTGTTTTTAGAAAATGCATTTCAAAGAGTTGTGTGATTGAGGTTTAAAAAAAAAATAATAATGACTTGTGAGTTCACTTCAACGTGGTGACAGCCCCTGGTATGGCCCTTCGCGGTCGGCTGGGCTATAAGCAACGTTACTTTACCTTCTTCTTCTTCTTTTCTTTCTTTTTTCTTTATTAAAAAAAGAATCATTTCAATAAACGCGCAGCTTGCAGCAAGACCTTGACAGTCTCGCACGCAAGTGGAGTGACCACCCAATTCTCCAACGGAATATTCCCTTCAGCCACACCGAGCCGACACAGTAGAAAGTCAGTGGCGGAATATTCCACTAACCCCGCCGGCTTTTTATACTGCTCGCTGACTACGCTGCCAATAGTTTTTTTTTTTCTTTCTTTCTTTCTTTTTTGTGCTACCTTTCAGTCTGCCTCCCCCCCCCCTACTACCTACCCCCCCCTCACCCCCCCCCCCCCCCCTATTCTCTCTGATCGCATCACACCGGCAAGGTCGAATGCACAGGACGAAAAAAAAAAAAAACAAAAAAAAAAAACCTCGATTCACAAACAGGCCGAGTGGAAAAATCTCTCTCTCTCTCTCTCTCTCTCTCTCTCTCTCTCTCTCTCTCTCTCTCTCTCTCTCTCTCTCTCTCATCTACATTTCAATAGTTACCACCCGGCCGTGGCGTTTCTTTCCTTTTTTCTTCTGTTGTTGTTGGTCTTTCTTTTTTTTTCTTTTTGCTCCCCCGTGGCTGAAATAATTGATAGGCAGAATGCACTCGGGCTTAACGCTTCCGCGCAGGGGAGTGCAGCAACATCGCAGCGTTCAGTCCAGCAGTGAGAACACTTGCTATTTATACAGCAAGTGGGGAAAACAAGAATGGCGGTACATAATTTTGAAAAAAAACAAAAAAACAAAAACAAAAACAAAACAAAACAAAAAAAAAAAACAACAGAAAAAAACAAAACAAAAAAAACAAAAAAAGAAAAAACAAACAAAAAACACACACACACACACAGAAAAACAACAAAAAAAACAAAGCATCATCATCATCAACAACAACAACAACAACAACAACAACAACAACAACTTTTCTAACCTCTGACACAAGATAATACCCTGCTTGTACTGAAGTGAAAGTAGAAACACACACGCACACACACACACACACACACACACACACACGGGAAAGAAGCTTAAACAAAACTAGGTTGTGAAAGATCATCTTCACTTGTTTAATAAACACAGAGAGAATGTTTTGGAATGCTGTTGAATTAAACTTCGTTTTCACTGGATTGAAAAAAAAAAAAAAAAAAACAACAACAACAACAACAAAAAAAAAAACAAAAAACAAAAAACCGGAGAGAAGAGAGAAGCTGGTTAGGAGGCTGGTTTGTATAAAAACTTCTGTCTTCACTAGATGAAACACCGAGAGAAGTTTTTTTTTTTTTTTTTTTTTTTTTTTTTTTTTTTTTTTGAGTAAAGGCTGTATTGAACTTCATCTTCACTGGATTAAAAACGGAAGGAAACTGATTAAAAGACTAGGTTTGTCTTTGCCTAAAGGGAGCGCCAAACTTGCCATATAGAACACTCTGTCTAAAACCGAGGACCGCTGGTTGACTATAAAGTTATTTTACGCGGTGTGATGGCTGGGGAAAAATACACCCCCACCCCCACCCCTACACGCATGCACGCACGCACGCACGCACGCACGCCCGGGCGGCGCGCACACATGCACACACACACACACACACACACACACACACACACACACACACACACACACGAGCGCGAGCGCGAGCGCGAGCGCGCGCACGCCAACGATTCATGTTTGTTTTGTGTTGTTCTCTGGCTGTCCAACAGCCCCACAGAAGCAGCCAAGCGGCTGTAATTCGCTGATCACATGCCTGTACCTCACAGCACAGCGCGCATCAAGGGGCGAGCTGTCGTTTAGCTGGCAACAGATGCTGGCTGGATCATGTCGCTGACGTGTCGCCTCTTATCGGTTGGAGGATCAACAACAAAAAAAAAACCCGAATGTTTTACGTCAACCGTTACACACACACACACACACACACACACACACACACACACACACACACACATATATATATAACAACATTTCAAAAAGATGTAATTTATGTCTAACAGAAAAAAATATATGATATTATTATGCAAGCCACAATTAGCAACCCTAAACACCAGGATAGAAATGATGCAGACACAAATGGAAGTTCCTATCAGCGAACAGAAAATAAAAAAAAAAAACCACATGAAAAACACTGACTGCACGTGGTGGCAGACAGCGAACACCTATAGAAACACTGACAGCACTGACCCCCCATATCCTGACGACTGCACCAGCAAGAAACAGCGCTGTAGATTTTAATGCTTACATTTTACACAAATTTTTAACAGATGCCGCTCCCAACTCGGTTTTTAAGCACTTTTTAAAATTGTTGCTGGTTAGCAACACCATTATATATATATATATATATATATATATATATATATAATATATATATATATAATAAATAATATAATGAATATATATATATATTTGTATATATACTTACACTCATAGATTAAAAAGTAAGAGAAATCAAAAGCAAAGACGACGTTTTAAACAATCTGGTTTCTACTTCACGATTCTTTCCTTATGATAATTATCCACTCAAATCCTTGAACCAAATTAATATGATAAATGTAGTCCTGACAGAGCCAAATGTAACAGACAAAATCTTTTCGAATTATGTACAGCTATAAGTTTTGTCACTATTCACCAAAACTAGGAAGGTTATAACATACGCAGGACACCACCTACTAAGCGGGCTACTTACCACAGTAGTCACATAGCTGGTGTGAGTGAGCTTTTCTCCGGAGAATGCCACCACCGTCCGTCCACCGACAGTACCTATCAATGTGCCAATACCAGTGGCCATGACAGAATCAAACTAAGACCATAGACGTTGACAGGCAAACGAAACTGAGGTCACCATAAAGGGCCACAGAATTAGAGACTATCTTATACCGATCGAGGAGAATGAGGGTGATGAAGACGATGCTATGGATTTCCATTCCGGTCTGAGACTGCATGGCAGGGCAGTACTCTACGACTACTTTCATAATATATCCCGGCATCAACCAGGTCCGAAAGAAACTTACACCTGCAGTGTTGGTCAGGAAATTTGAGCAACGCTCACAGAGACGCATCCATTAAGCGGATGAAACTCGACTGTGTGGTCCCAGTCTTTTCGATCGAGCCCATAGCAAACTCGGCTCGGCGTAAAAGCCTGTGAGAAAAGAAGAAGAAAAACAACAACAAAACAACCAATAAATGAGTCTGTTGGGAATGGAACCCCCGACCTCCCAGCCGTGAGTCTGCGACGCTAACCACTTCACCTTGGTGGCAGGAACGTTTTGACAGAATCTTGTTTCTAATTTAGCATTTAAAACCCATTTCAACGTGTACACGAATATAACATGTGTAGTCTAAAGGGACAAAACATGAAAAAGTATTTTTTTTTTTTTCAAATCATGTTCAACCATTAATTTTGCCCCCATGCACTTAAAAAATAGTAACGTCATTTGATTGGTGGTCCCGACGGAACCAAATGAAGGCCACAGACGTCGAGAGGACATCGAAACTGAGGTCACTCTGAGATCAGGATATGAAGGGCCACAGCATTTGAGACCTTTTTTGCTGATCGAGGAGGAGAAAGCGGGTTATCGAAATAATAATGCCACGGATTTCCGTTCCGGTCTGAGACTGCATGATATCGCTGTACTCTATGCTAACGTTCATAATGCATCCCGGCGTCAACCAGGCCCGACAGATACAGACACCTGCAGTGTTGGTCAGGAAGTTTGAGCAACACTCTCAGAGATGCATCCATTAAGTGATGAAACTCGACTGTGTGGTCCCAGTCTTCCCAACTGAGCCCGCAGCAAATTCGACTCTGGGTAGGAGTTGGTCGGAGCAGAAAAATCCCACATGACTGAACCCACGACCCCCTAGCCGGGAGTCCGCGACGCTAACCACTTCGCCACGGCGGCTAGTTTCCTTCGTTCTTCTTTGTTCAAATGACTATAAATGAGGCAACTGATTCCTGTGCGTGGCCCGATACTGAACTGAACGCTTGTTGTCCGTGTTAGGCTCATGTTGCTGTGTTTACTGGCGAGAAGACTCCATTGCATCTCACTCCCCTGCTCGCTGCCCTTGCCCACCTCCATCCCCATACCCACCCCACTCGCTGGCCCTCTAAACATCCACTCCACCCCTTCTTCCTTGACCTTCACCGCTGGTCAATCCGACCCTGGTCATCTCATCCCTTATTTCACTCACCCTTCTCCTTCCTCCCCTCCCGCACCCCCCTCCCCTTTCTGAGCCCTATGCTTGCCACCAAACTAGCTCCATACCCCTCCCCCCTCCCCACCACCACCTCAAATTCCTTTCCCAGCAGCTCATTCTCTTCAGCTAACAGACCGGCAAATTTGCACCAGCACTTTTCTTCACACACACAGACACAAACAGACACACAACAGAGACACAGACACAGACAGACACAGAGACACACACAGACGCACACACAGACACACACAAACACAGACAGACAGACAGACAGACAGACAGACAGACAGACACAAACACACACATACACACACACACACACACACACACACGCATGCTCCCAAACCCGTGCACACGCACATTCATACATACACGCACTCGGACACACACACACACACACACACACACACACACACACACACACGGATATACACACACACACACAAACACACACACTCACACACACACATACACACACAAAACGCGTGCGTGGATTCACACACACACACACACACACACACACACACACACACACACACACACACACACACACACACACACACACACACACACACACACACACACACATGCTCACGCGCGCATGCGTACACACACATGCTCACGTGCGCACCACATACACATACATGCATGCACACAGACACACGCGCGCGCGCGTGCGCGCACGTACGTATGCACGAACACACGCACACACACGTGCTAGCGCGCACGGACGCATGCACACACACACACACACACACACACACACACACACACACACACACACACACACACACACACACACACACACACACACACACACACACACACAACTGTCTCTCTCTCTCTCTCTCTCTCTCTCTCTCTCTCTCACACACACACACACACACACACACACACACACACACACACACACACACACACACACACACACATGTCCACCGACCCGATTCCATTCCAAACCCTAATGGTTTCATCCTTACAACACCTTCCGCTTTCCACCGACTTTTTGTCAATTGTTGAGTGAAAAATAGCTTCCTTGGTGGAGGTAACGATGAAGGACGATGATACGATGATGATGATGAAGATGATGATGATGATGATGATGATGATGATGATAATGATGACGTTCTGTACTCATTCTTTCGATTTTTTTTTTTCCTATGCTCAATTGTATTTAAGATCTTGCGACCTTGCTTTCATTTTGCCTACGAGTCACGAATCCAGGTTGGATGTGGCTATAAGAAATGTTTGAGACTATGACATTTCTACGGACACATTGCGAAGACCGAGGATACGTTAAAATCAAACGCATCATTCTTTTCGAATGGGTTTCAATAAAAAAAAAAAAAAAAAAAAAAAAGAAAGACAAAGAGCTGTTGACACGTGTGAAGAAACCTTTGAAACTGTTTCAACAGCTTCCGGACGTGAGAGATTAATGTTACAGGCCTACCTCTTCCTGCGTTCTTTCATTGCTTCACAGGGCGGCCCACGCGTCTCTCAATGACCGTCTGGCACCGACACAGACGTCCACTGCCATTGTTAGCCGTTGTCCTGATACCTCGCAGCCCCTCCTGGCGCAGGACACTGGGACGCACAACTGGACGAAGGGGGCACTAGCTTCGTTCCCAAAGGGACGCGGTGCTCTGGTCATATATATGAAAATGTCTTTGACATGGATGAGCTGGTCTAATAAGAATATGTAGTAGGGTACAGTGAAAACGAACACGCACAAGTCAACGATGTGAATAAAAATGTTGACATTTATAGCAAAAAGATTACAAAAAAAATGAAATTGTGTCCTTCGTGTTCACCAGGAAACATTCTCTCTCTCTCTCTCTCTCTCTCTCTCTCTCTCTCTCTCTCTCTCCTCTCTCTCTCTCTCTCTCTCTCTCTCTGAAAGACAAAAATAGTAGTGGCTCGTTTAAATCCGCTTGCAGAACATTTCTGTTTCAGGCACTACAAACTTAAAAAATACACTACATGAGGCATCATGATATTCTTCATGATGCCCAATGATGCGAAACAAAGAATGTAACAAACATTGTGACTACTGTTATCTTTAAACGATACTATATAGTTGTTGTTGTTGTGATTGTTGACGTGCATTAGATAAATTCGTTCGTTCGTGTGTGTGTGTGTGTGTGTGTGTGTGTGTGTGTGTGTGTGTGTGTGTGTGTGTGTGTGTGTGCGTGCGCGCGTGAGCGCGCGCGCATGTGGATGCCTGCATAGTTCTGTCGTTTGCTTTTAGTAGTTTTTTTTTTTTACAAAGAAAAGGGGTTTAGTTACCGCCACAGATACAGACAAACAGATTGCAGGACAAACACAATGCACTTCGACCCTCTTGGGTCCTCTTCAGGCAAAAACAAACAACATTTAGGACGATGAAAACGAAGAACGAGAAACAACTTCTCATCTTCTCATATTCGTCGCAAAATGGCCGTTGCATGAAAATGAGGCCGTAAGGAGAGGATCACGAGAGTGGAAATAGCAGTAATGACCGTGACAATAACGGTAATAATGACAATGATAGTGATAATAGTGGCGATGATGAAAACGTAGTTAATAAGATGAGGGATACTGATAACGTGTTTCTGTTTTTAGAAAAAGGGGGTGGGGATGGGGGTGGAGAGGAATGAAAACATTAGGGGTTTTTGTTGTTTTCGTAATCATTGTTTAATGTTATGATATATAAGTGACGATAGTAATTATGGTTGTTTGATAATAGTGCTTAATGGTAAGGAATAGAAATGATATATTGAAACAAACAAAACAAACAAAACCTAATGGGTGGTGATTGTGATGATAGTAGTTACAGGTGGGGGTGAGGGTAATGGTAATAATGACTGGAAAGGAATGGAAGTGATCAGTGGGTGATGAGCTATCGTTGTTGGGGGAAGAAGGGGAGAGGGCAAGGGGTGGTGGTGGTGTGGGGGGTGGTGGTGGGGAAGCTCATATTTCTCCGCTCACAATACGTATGCACAGGGAGGAGTGATGGGAAAACTCATTCACATAGTATTATTGGAAAAGTAACAGTGCTGTTGGAGGGTTTCATTGTGGTAGGTGGAATAATGTGTTGGCATTAAAATGATAATGTTAGTCGCGAAGAAATGGAAACGATCAATGAGAAAAGGAGTAATGTGTCGTAAGAAAGCCAAAAAACCACACACAAGAGGGAGGGAAAAACATGTTAACAGTATTGTAGGTGAATGATGATCATAGTGAGATTAATTGTGAGAAGTGAGATAGTTTTAGTATTAGGATAATAATATAATGATATGATAATACTGGTTTGTAGTGTAAGTCTGTTCCTTCTTATAGTCTGCATGTTGACTAGTGTATTCACTTTTTTTCCGGTTCTCCCTTTTTGCTGCTATATTGACTTGCGTGTTTTTCTAAAGTGCTTTTTTTTCTTTTTTTTTTTTTAATCTCCCCAGGGCTGGGTGAAAAACATCATGTGCAATTTGCTCATCTCATTACTCTGGTGAAATAAAATTACGTGCGTTCGTTCGTTCGTTCCTTGTTCGTTCGTTCGTTCTCTCTCTCTCTCTCTCTCTCTCTCTCTCTCTCTCTCTCTCTCTCTCTCTCTCTCTCTCTCACCACACACACACACACACACACACACACACACACACACACACACACACCTCTGTAAACGTGGATGTTAATTAAAGACGGGACTGCACATTATTCACACATGTTATTTTCTTTCCCATGAAATCAATCACAGCTATGACGGGCTACAAACATAAAACACACACGTATTCCCACGGACCTCCATTTGCAAATCGATCGAATAGCCTACTAATGAACTGACACACGAACACACGGACGCTATCTTGCCGGGGGTGCACTGTAATCTGTTTCAGAGTGACAGAAGTCGTCAGCTGTCAAAGCGCAGTGATGGATGAGCGTGCTGCTTGAACCGAGCCCTCAAAGCCCAGTGGGCCCCATCGTCAATATCCCAACCCTCTTTCCCTGGGCAAAGCGCTGACTCAACCTTTCTACGTTCGAGAGAGAGAGAGAGAGAGAGAGAGAGAGAGAGATGAAATGAAAATGAAATGAAAAATGAAACGAAAATGAAATGAATGAAATGAAAAATCTTTCACTTATTTTGCACGTACACATTCGTCTGATATCACTTTTAGTGGGAAGACGTTAAACTGAAGAAGAAGAAGAACAACAACAACACACACACACACACACACACACACACACACACACACACACACACACATGTGCGACAAAGCAGCGTGAGGCTGAACAGCCGATTTGTCGCTCGTACGACAAATCGGCTTGTGCGACAAATCGGCGGTTCAGCACACCCCTTTTTCCGCTGATTTGTCGCACGTGCGACAAATCGGCGTGTGCGACAAATCGGCGGCTCTCAACCCCCCCTTCCCTCTGTCTCTAAGCATTTTCGTACATACATTACCTAATGTCATCGGGTTAAGAATCATTAAAAAAAAAATAGCTACCAGATCAGTAGAATGTTTATTACTTTTTTTTTCTCTCCATGCAATACGTTTTTGTTATTTCGTGACCGACCTCTTATTTGTACCAACAGTGAAGTAGTATAGAAGGACGGGGGAAAGGAGGAGGGTGGAGATGGGGACAGGACAGGGGAGAGGAGGGGAGGAGGAGGGAGGACTTAAAAAAAAATGCAATAGGCCCCCAAACAGATATTGGTTAATCGAAAAGGCTGAAAACTGTGTAAAAGATGTACATAAGGTGGGGGTACAGGGGTGGTGGTGTGGTGGTGGTGGTGGGGGGGGGGATGGAGAGGCTCCTTGGAGAGTAATGAGGAGGGAGGGGGGAGGGTAATTGAGCAGCCTATCTTAATCTCTGCGGGGTTGGTTACACGCCATTTTGCATGTTTGTTATTTAAAGCGGGATAAACGTCTGTAAACACGTAAAAAGACAGCAAAAGTAGGTAAGAGTTTCAAGGACTTTCAGGAGATACGTTCTTGCAGGAGCAGTTCAGCTTTCACCGACATCTACACCGCCTGCATTTTTGGACATCTGAAACCTGGGACAAACACCTGTTGAAAGAGTAAAATGGATCACAGAAAAAAAAGAAAACAAATCAGAAGTAGGTCAGGGTTTGGGACTTTCGGGGAGATACGTTCTCGCAGAAGCAGCTCAGCTTTCACACACCTTGTACACTACCTGTGTTCTTGAACATCTGAAAACCCGTTGAAGAATGTGAGCCGATGTTTACGGCGCGAGGTGTTTAATCTTGAACACTGGTATAGTAAGGGTCCGTCTGCCACATTATCCGAGGGGCTGGTGAACGTTACACCTGGTGACTCTGTGCCGGCCAGTCTGTTTTTCTGTCTCACTCTTTGACTCTGCATTCCACCCCCACCCCCCCCCCCCCACCCCCGCCCTACTTTACTTACGTCCACTGGATTTTTTTTCTACTTTATATACGTCCACTGGAGTTTTCTCCACTTGATTTAGCTCCACCGGATTTTTTCTCCTGTTATTTCATTTATTTTTTTTTTTTACGGGGCTGAAAACCTCTCTATGTTCGGCTGACAGTCTTTTAACTGTTGTTCAACCCTTGGCACAATTGTCAGTACATTGGGTTTTATTTTGTTTCCTGTCGACAAGGTACAGACTTGGACTGGGTACATTCTGTAGCAAATTTGTCTATGGTGATATTTTGCTAATTTGTTATGATATAGATATGTTTTTCAACAATAGTTTGATACACGTTTTTGTTAATCTGTGTTAAAAAAAAAGTTAAAGGGTACGACTGACACAGCGTGTCTTTTTAAAGATTTCTATATTATACCTTAGAAATTTCATCGGTGACATCAATGTGTTTTAAAGTGTTGTATGGTAAAGTAGATGAACTTTTTTTCCTATGCGAGAACTGTTTAAAAGCATATAGTAAGTATCACACCTCTCATGTCCTTACTCTATCACAGACATGCACATTCATTTCACATAACAGTCTTTAATGCTGTCCAGGGCCAAAATCTTCCGCGTGCAATTAGAATTAAGAGAACATAAAGCCCTCCTTTACAACAAACTTATATCCCCATCGCATTAATGAATGAATCCCTCCTATATAAGACACTAACATCCCCATCGCATGAATAAATACACTAAGGGCAAAATTTCCTCTGCCTGTACAATATTGTTCCTCTTGAGACATTACATCTGTCATAGTACTTTTTACACTATCCCTCCTCGCCTTAAAAACCCATAGACAAATAAGAGAGGGGCTATCTAACATAAAACATGAAACTTGCTAATGCATTCTTTTCATGTTATTGTAATTCATTAAATGAAAATTCGCCACACTGAAATAAAGGGTGAACACCAAGGAAAGAAAAATAGCTCAGTTGCCAAGGGTTACCAAATTGCTCCATAAGAAAGAATATGACTTCTATTCGTACAAATGAAAAGAAATGGATTACCAAAAGCGACCCCAGTGAATGAATTAGATGCAATTTGAAACCACACTCGAAATTTGCCAATCACAGTTATCACAGCAGTAGCCCAATATGTTTTTTTTTTTTTTTTTTCATAAATGGAAGAAGTAATGCTAACGAAATCTTATCACTCAGAAAAACCTGACTCCATGTTGTAAAATCTCTGACGTCAAAGGACTTCCTTTTGTAGCCCCACTCTTCCTCCTGTCATTCTTTTCTTCAAAAATTTGAAGCTGACAGATTGAAAGCTGATGTCACTGAATATTCCTCAGTCATGCTTGAGGTTGCTCTTCTTTTTTGTCTGCGACAAAATAGCCCCTGATGTCTGAAGAAACACAACATATTATACATTCTGACCATTGCATGCAAGACACTTAGAACACACACACACACACACACACACACACACACACACACACACACACACACACACACACACACACAGGCGTTTCAGAAAAAAAAAAAAGAGCAGGAACCCTGAACACTCGCTCTTTCCGACATTACAATTCACGCCTATAGACAATTTAAGACTTGCACTGTTCAATATGAGCTCAAACTGAACATCACAGAAGTTGGTATTTCTCGTACGCACCCGGTTATATGTTCACCTAATGTCTAGTCATCCAGCCAGCTTTGTTTTGCTGGAAGCATAACTGTCAAGTTCATAACCTCCGATCAAATGACCCGTACTAATGTTGTTGGCGAAGGAGCGCAGGCTCGTTAACTGTTCCTGCTGTGTATGGAAGCATATTAGTGTCATAAAGCGATGACATCTGTTTTCCCAGGAAACGCTTATCATTCTTCCGAAAAAAGGGGTAAGGTTGATATCCTTGGGGACTGCAGCTGTTTTCATTAGGTTAATATCGCTGTTCTCCATGTTTTCGCGAGGGATGACAAGTGTTTTCCTTATTTCCCAGAGGAAAACAGTTGCTATTGGTGTTGCCCTTAATTCATGATCTCAACTGTTTTCCCTATTTTCGCGAGGAAAGCAGTTATTATGTTCGAGAAAACAACTGAAAATTGAAAAACAGTCATGATCCGTTGGGTCACAACTAAAAATTCCTGTTCTGCGGATCAGATTTGCGCTTTATCATGATTGAGAGTGACCACAGCAATTTTCCGTGTTAATGACGTGTTCGCGCAGTCATGCCTGTTCAACTCAGGAAAACAAAAATAACGGTCATTAACCAAATGAAAACGGGGGAAACAATTGTTTGATCCTCAGGGTAAAGGGGGAAACAAACTGTGATCCTCAGGGTAAAAAACAGAAAACAATGATTGTCCTGTGGAAAACAGGAAAGCAATTATGATCCCTAGGAAGATAGTTGTTGCAATACTCAGGATAATAGCCGTTTTCCCTCTCTTTTCGCCATATTCCTCGAGGATCATAGCCTTTTGTTTTCGGTGGGAAAACGGTTATTATCGCCTTTCGACCTTACTGCGTTCCCATGGTTGTGTCGGGCGGTCAATCTCATCGACTGACCACGGCGACAGAAAAGTTAGTGCTTACTTCACTGGTCGTGGCTATATAGGGGGCTAGGCAAAGACATCACGCTTCACTGGGCATGTTGTGACCTAGCGGACGCACACAGTCAGCACGCGTCACTGGGCATGTTGTGACCTAGCGGACGCACACGGTCAGCACGCTTCACTGGGCATGTTGTGACCTAGCGGACGCAGACAAAATCAGCACGGTTCACTGGGCATGTCGTGACCTTGCGGACGCACACGGTCAGCACGCTTCACTGGGCATATTGTGACCTTGCGGACAAAGCTGTGTTGGCAGGCAGGCGTCTTGGGAAGTAACTTCTGGTTACGTCACTTGCAGAACAGGCTGCAGGTGTATTTTCAACAAAACGTGTTTTCTTTAGACGTTGATGCAATTGATAACATGTTCAAAGAAAACAACACAACAACAACCAATGTTCATACATTCGATGTTGTTTTTTTCTTTTCTCATCATTGAACCTATTATGGTGGTGGCAGCAGACATTACTTATGAAGCTCTGTCCTGATTGGCCAAAGTAAAAGGAATATTCCGATTGGCTAGAAATGATATTACTTTTAGAACGATTGGAGCTTCTGTAGCACACGACACATCCGTGTTGTCCGTATCTCTGTGCCCCTCTAGTCATTCTTGTTTTTTTTTTCCTTTGGCATTTCAGGGAAGAAAAGGTCTGTCGCGCCACCTGAGGCGTACAACCACGAATGACTGCGGTGAGACCTCCCGGACATGTTGAAATCAAACAGGAGCAGTTTTCGATTTCACAGACCAAAAGTCGACATTTTGAAAGCCGGAAGTCAATGTACCCAACAAACTCCAGCCAAGGGCTGCCCGGAACATGACGGGTGAGGAGTGGGACCTGCGTGTTGTTCCTCTTACGACGATTCCTGCCGCGGGCCAAATGACCAATCCCACTTCTTGTCACGGATAACAAAGGGCAAGCTCGTAAAGAGTAACGTTAGTGTCAAGGGTCACTTCAGCTAGTCGTGACCAGAGTTAACGAAGTCGTTACTTAATCGTCTGCCTGATTTCCAGCCAACCGTGTCCACAGACATAAGAAGCTGTTAGTCCTCCATATCCCTGATATTGCCGGCACCGCACTGTCGTGCCCCTTGAGTGAGAAACCCATGACCCTGACGATTCCGAAGTCGGTCACAAAAACAACAAACAGCCCAAAGAAAATGCGGCCACGTGCCACGGGCAGGGTGTGGAGCTCAATCGCTGTGTCATCCGTGTCAGCGCTTTGAGGTCAACCGTTAAGTCTGAGCCAGCATTGAATGTTCAACTGATAATTGATCACAAGAACAACCCACCACCAATTATTTGCAATCAGTTTTTTTTTTTTTTTTTTTTTTTTTTGGGGGGGGGGGGGGGGGGGGGTCCACTGATGACATCAAACACAGTCTTCAAATTCATGACCTTCCCCTTAGTTGACGTCACATTTCAGGCCTTTGCACTCACCCGTGACCCGATCTGTCTGTGCGCCAGGTGGAAGCCCTCAAAGAGTCCCCTCCTTGGATTGTAATCCGTCAGATTGGAACCGTCTGGCCATATGGAAGAACATGAAGAGAATCAACTTTCAGGCATAATAAGCATTCTCAAAAAAAAAAAAACAAAAAAACAAAAAACAAAAAAAAAACCCAGTCTAACTGTGTCAGTCAATAAATACTCGACTCCTGAGGCAAGGCCTTGGGGCATTAATGTTTGGTAAGCGGACTCTGCGTTCTTAATCGACGAATTGGAGCTGGGGGAAAAGGGTTGGAGGTTTGATTCCTCTCAGTCCATTTGGCAAATCGGCGGACTGTCTGCGAAAGGTTTTAGGAGTGGGTTGTTTACAATACAGCTGACCCGTTTCTCAAGACTGAAGTCGGTGGCTTGAAGAGATTCCTGACTGTCTCAGCGAAGCTGACCATGTCCCAATGAGTTCTTGTTGTATGTTCGGCTATGAGAATTGGCTGCTTGGGTGCAGATCCTCCCAAATATAGCAACTGCAGTCCGTCAGAATAAGACTTGTCCGTCAGAATAAGACTTGTCTTTTTCGATTTGTTTTGAATTTTCCTAACACGAATTTTGTCATTCATTCCGGACAAAACTTATGAATTATTTGTAGTGTATAACCAAACAGAAAACAGGAATGAAAAAGAAAGAAACACAACACATCTACACACACAGATGTGACATAGCATTGCACATTCAGTCTTGCATCATGCTACATACTGCACGAGACAATTCAGTGCATGCGCACTCGCATGAAATGTTCTCTCCTTCCCCTTTTTCTTTCTCTATAATCGTCCTCACATAAGACTCATATTACATTGACCGACATTTCATGCATGCCGAACGACCAAGAG
>JADBJO010005731.1:112257-114757 GCA_016801955.1 Conus betulinus | reverse complement strand
CAGTTACTCAAAAAGAAGGTATTATAATTTGTATATCCCTAAGCCTGGCAAACAAAAGAATTTATGAAAAACTGGCGACCAATCACACTTTTGAATGTAGTTTACAAGATAGGGTCATCATGCATAGCTTCCAGAATTAAATCAGTTCTCCCAAGTCTAGTTAATGAAGATCAGACAGGCTTCATCCCAGGAAGATTCATAGGAGACAATATTAGGTTGATATATGATATAATGTTTTACTTAAACAAAAACAATTACAAGGATTATTATTATGTGTAGATTTCGAAAAAGCCTTTGATACTGTAAATTGGACTTTTATGTTAAAAGTAGTAAAAGCCTTTGGTTTTGGTGACTCAATGTGCAACTGGATTGAAACTTTTTATAAAAATAGTAAGGCTACTGTAATAGTAAATGGGCAAGCATCCCCTTGGTTCGAAATTAAAGAGGATGCAGACAGGGTGACCCGGTTTCCCCCTATTTATTCATTTTGTGTAGAAAATATTAGCCATCATGATAAGACAAAATAATGATATTAAGGAATTGTAATAAACCAAACAGAACATAAACTTGCACAATTCGCAGACGATACTCAGTTGTTACAAAATGGTGACCAAACATCATTTGAGGAAACAATTAAAACTTTAGAGACGTTTGGTACCATTTCCGGTCTAAATATGAACAGCGAAAAGACATCCGCAATATGGCTAGGAAAAGAAAGGAATTCTAACAAAGATATATGCCTAATCTCAAGTTGGATTGGAATCCATCTAAATTCAAAATACTTGGAATATGGTTAAACGCAGACATAACTGGTTGTGATGAAATGAACTATTCTGAAAAATTCGAAGAAATTAAACAACTATATAAAATATGGGTAAAAAGAATTCTGACACCAATAGGAAGAATAGCAGTTTTAAAATCTCTAATTCTATCAAAGATAGTATACCAGTGGACACTTTTACCTAATCCAACAGATAACTTTATGCAAGCTCTTCAAACACTGTTTTGAAATTTGTTTGGAATAATAAAAGATAGAATCAACAGAAAGACTGCACGAAAAAGGGTAGAAGAAGGGGGCATAGGATTTCCTGATGTTAGGTGTTTCATACACGCACTGAAATTAAGCTGGATAAGAAAACTTGAAAAAAACAAATCATAAGTGGAAATTAGTTTTACTTACGTTACATCCAAATATCAAAGATGTTATATAAATATGGACCAAACTTTTTGTTAACTGGAAAACAACAAAAACCGTTTTTTGGAGAGACACATTTCAAGCATACAGAATATTCTGCAATAAATCTAAACCTTTGAATGTATCGGAAACAATGGCAGAGCCTCTTTTCTTCAACGATAAAATCAATTTAGAGAATATTTCTTTAAGGAGATGTGAGTGGATAGACAATAATGTACTTTATATTGCTGATGTGTGCAAAAATAATGGGAACTTTATGTCGTTTGCGGAATTCACTGATAAGTATAACATAAGAACCAACTTTCTGAGCTATAGAGCTATCATTCTGAGAATACAAAAATTTTTAAAACTTTAAAAACCTTGTTGTAGATTGTAACAAGGCTCCTCTTTCTAGAGCCCTACACCTTATCCATTCTGTTAAAAAAAGGAACTCAGTTATATTATAGTAGTTTACTAGATGATAAAAAAATACCAAAATGCACTCAGAAGTGGAATGAAAAACTGGAAACTAATATTAATTGGAAGGCAACTTTTAGAAAAGTGAAAAAGATTCAAGAAATAAAATTAAATGGTTTCAGATCCGAATAATACATAACATTATAGCAACCAATGTAATTCTTTCATCTATGGGAGTAAAACCCGATGACAGATGCAGTTTCTGCCGTGAAAGAAAAGAGATAGTATAGAGCACATGCTTTGGAGATGTGAATATGTCAATCACTTTTGGAAAGACTTTGAAAACGCTGTCAAAGAAAAATGTCCACACATTACATCCTTTTCTGTAAGTGAACAATTGGTTATCTTTGGTAACAACAATAGTTTTAAATCAGACGGTGTATTTGACTTGATTCTTCTTCTAGCAAAATTTTATATTTACACATGTAAAATGAACGACCAGGTACCTCAATACAACACATTCAAAATAATTCTAAAAAAAGCGATATGAAACCGAAAAATACATAGCTTACACAATGCTTCAATCAAGAAATTTTCATGTTAATTGGCAATTTTATAAACAGCTTATTAGTATAGAAGTAACTGAACCATGGATATAAAATATGTATCTATGTATATATACACATATGAATGTGCATATGTAAGTGTGTATGGTGTCTGTATATATGTATATATATAGGTATGTAAACGTAATTATATATATGGATGTATGAAAATATATATGGGTATATGTGTGTATATAAATTAAGCGACAAATAGTGAATATAGAAATACGACAGCAAAATAGGGAAAAAAATATAAAAAGGGAGAAGGTAAATAATGGAAAAGAAAAAAAATAGAACGAAGTAT
>JADBJO010005731.1:104757-107257 GCA_016801955.1 Conus betulinus | reverse complement strand
AATTGGGGAAAAACACCTCCAATACTTCATTTACAAGTTACAAGATTGGTCAGTTATACTGAATCGATGTTTACACATATAGATATGCAATGGTGCTAGGCACCTAGATAAAAAGAATAAAATGTCGGAACGTGTGGTGGATTTAAAGGGAGAGTCTCAGACGATAAAATCTTATAAAGAAGAAAAAGGACAGACGAAACATTTTTGACCCAGAATTGACCTTTGACCAACATATTCGACATGACGTGCATAAGGCAAACCAGATGCTTGGACAGATTTTAAAAAATCTTTTAGATTTGGGGGTGAAGATACATTTTTTGTATGACATAAATCTCTCGTATAGTAATATACTGAATAATTATGTAAATGTAATCTGTTACCCCGTCCTTAAAAGACAATCCATTTTAATCGAGAACGTTATTTTTTTTTTTTTTTTTTTTTTTTTTTTTTTTTCCCCAAACGTTGAAAGAAAGGCAATTCAACTCTTCAAAAAGTGATGAAATATAAGCCGCAAGGAAAGTCTGCAGTTTCTGAGATCGTTTTCATTGAAGATAAAGGGAAAGAGAGCCTTGTTTAGGCTTGGAAAATTATAAATAAACGGACTGACAGGTCTGCCAATATCATATTGACCTAACCTTTCATCGACGTAGCGGTAAACGTTGAACGAATATCGTTTATTGAATATGCTAGCAGACATGAAAAGAAGTTTTGCTTTGCATGCAGTGTTCTTATTAAGTAAAATGAGTCAGCACTTAGCGCCAAGTTAGCACTTAACGTCAGTCTGTTTAAAAATTTGCTTGATATGATAGCAAAACAAAAACAAAAACAAAAAACAAACAAAAAATACAAAAACCCAAGAGATTTATTTTGTTGCTGCGGTTTAAGAAACGTTTAATACCAAAAGAAAAAAAAAAAAAAAGAAAAATAGATATTTATTTCATAACTGCGTTTTGAAATTGTTTCAAAGCACACAGACGACGACGATCTCTACTAGTACAACTACCAGTACCACGGCTAGCACTTCTGATATTCTAGCACTACGCAGCAGGTTTAGAAGACATCATTCATGAACCTTTGTAAACTGAACATTCTAGATATTATTCTATGAAAACGCGAGTCTTCGATGACGTTAGTGTGAAGCGGATATTAATCTGTATCACACTTGAGGAAAACTAGCTACGATGATTTTGTTGTGAAGATTTCTACGTGTAGAATAGAGGGAAGGGTACACAAACATGTTTATCATTTAGCGTATGTGTTTTGTTGTAGTTTGTTTGTCCCTTTGGTCCGGCGAAACAGTTTTTTTTTTTTAACGTTTTTTTTTTTTACATACGATCGTCACCCTTTTTGCATTAATGTAGTAATTAATAACACTATGGTTTTATAGTGAAGAGTTACGTGTGGAGGACAGGAAACAATACCAGCGTTTCATCTTTTTACGTATTGTCCTCATCATTTTTACACCAATGTATCGATTAACAACTGTATGCCTAAATGCCAACCACAATGTTTTTTCCGTATTGTCCTCATCATTTTTACATCAGTGTATCGATTAATAAACATCTCTATATGCCTAAATGCCAACCACAATCCTTTTCCGTATTGTCCACATCATTTTTACATCAATATATCGATTAATAACATCTATATGCCTAAATGCCAACCACAATCTTTTTCCGTATTGTCCTCATCATTTTTACATCAATATATCGATTAATAACATCTATATGCCTAAATGCCAACCACAATCTGTTTCCGTAGTGTATCACTTAATCACATCTATATGCGTAAATGCTAGACCAGAATGACGCAAGCCCACTGCGACGTTATAGCACGGATGCTGTTGCCAGGCAACCCAGGGCCGAATCAGCGAGAAGGGTGAATGATACATAGGTCGGCCATATTCTGTCGGTTATTCCCCCACCCTCAGCCTTCTTGTGTCTTATTCTTTATGCCCTCTTTATTCATTATTCATTCCTATATTCTGCGGCGAAATGCGTTGAAGTACAGAGTCATGACTTCGCGGGTGTGGCGGGGCATACGTGGATTACTCCGCCAGCAATGGCCGTGCAGTATAGCCAAGGACGGTAGCGAGGGGGGAATAATCAGCGGCGGTAACTACGCTTCACTGGGCCTTTAGTGAACCTTAGGCCAAAGCCATCGTTTGACACGCATCGGGAATACTTGTTTTATGTAGGTCATGAAGTCGGCTGCACGGGATGTATTGATTGCCTTGCTGAGTCCAGCTGCTTTAAAAAAAAAAAAAAAAAAAAAAAAAGCCTACCGGTGGAATGTTAACACGCAGTAGCTTACCAGCCACCGTGGCTGAGTGGTTAGTGTCGTGGCCTCCTGGCTGGGAAGTCCTGGATTCGATTCCCATCAGAGCCATATAAGAACTTTCTGCCTCAACCCGCTTCTACTCTGAGCTGAGCTGAGTTTGCTATGGGCTCAGTTGGAAGACCTGGACCACACAGTTGAGTTTCTTCCCCTTAATGGATTC
>JADBJO010005731.1:97257-99757 GCA_016801955.1 Conus betulinus | reverse complement strand
GTGTTCCTGAAGGTCCACTTCCCGGAGTTCTTCCCGCGGTGATGTGGGGAAAAGCTTTGGACGTGACACGGGTAAAGACAATCAATGGAAAGGAAGACTACTGCAAGGGAATTCGGCGAATACACACTCCACACACACACACACACACACACACACACACACAACCACCGAGGAAGAGAGACGCCGAGACGACAGGAGGCGAGAGAGACAGAGAGAGAGAGAGAGAGCGAGAGGGGAGGAGAAGAAAGAAGCAACAACAAAAACAAAAACACCAACAACAACACACAAACTCACCACTGCCCACCAACACAAACAAACACAACACAACACACGCGCGCCGCGGGGCGGACAAAAACACACACAACCACACACACACAACCCCACACACACATATTCACCTGCAAACGCTGCTTCACGCACATACCACGCGTGCACATAGCACCGGTTTGTTTGTACTCTTCCATCAGCAACGGAACGGAACATTTTCCCGCCCCAACCCCCCCCTCTCTTCTCCTTTCCCCTGTCGTATTAAAAACTGCCCAGCCGCGAAAGGCTCTGTCTAAAATTCCCAATCCTTGATCGAATAAAGTTTTTTTTTTTTGTTTTCAGTTCGTTTTTTTTTGCAGTTTCTCACTCTCTAACAGTCGTTGGACGGCGAAGAACTACAAAAAAAAAAAACTTTTCCCCAAATAATGTCTTAATCCGTGCTAAAGGAGTTCCATCTAAGCGTTTAACAATCTGCCATTTTTTTTTTTTTTTTTTTGTTTTTTTTGTGTTTTTTTTGGATGGGTGTGGTTCTTATCAACTGGGAGTGGAATGCGGTTTGGGTGTTTTTGGAGGTCTCAGCGCTCACATGAGGAAAGAAATCGATTGGTCCCTGGCGGTGGAAAGGTGGTGGGAGGGGAATGGCCTGTGTTTTTTTGGTTGTTGGGGTTTTATAGTATGAATATCCCACCTCCACCCCCCCCACCAACCCACCCCCCCCCCCACCCACCCCCACCACCCCCCCCCCACCACCACCCCCCCCCACCAAACAAAGCTCATTGTCAGTTGCAAAAGAGCTAATGAGGCCCGTGGCGAGGGCACTCTAAAGGGCAAAGGCCTCTGTGTAATGGTGTGGACGCTCGCGAAAGCGGCCGGTACGGTCACCGCTCGCCCGGTATTCACAGTTGCCCGGAATGACTGAATAAGAATATGTATTTGATTTGGTTTGAGATTATATTATTTGTTTTTTTTGTTGGTATTGCTATTGTTATTATTATTATTACTGCTATGTCCTTATCAGTATTATTACTATTAATTTTTTTTTTTTTTTGTAGTTTTAGCTTTGTTATATCACATTATTTATTATTGTTATTATTATTATTATTTTTTTTATCCTGTTTTCCAGTGGCAGTGTAGGATTCGTTTCGCTCTTTCCAGTCTCTCCTTTTGCCATGGTTCTCGTCTCGTCTGTCTCTCCTCTCTCTCTCTCTCTCTGTATGTCTGTCTTTCACACACACACACACACACAACACACACAACACACCACACACACACACACACACAACACACACACACACACCACACACACACACAGGGCACATACTTCTCTCTAGACTCCACCTTCTCTCTCCTCTCCGTCCTCACTCAACCTTCTCTCTCTCTCTCTCTCCGTCCTCACCTTCTCTCTCTCTCTCTCTCTCTCTCCGTCTCACCTCTCTCTCTCTCTCTCTCTCCTCTCTCTCTCTCTCTCTGTCTCCGTCTCACCTTCTCTCTCTCTCTCTCTCTCTCTTCTCTCTCTCTCGATCTCTCTCTCTCTCTATCTCCTCTCTCTCTACCCTTTTTTATCCCCCCTTTTGGTAAAACTACAGTTGCGTCGTTTCGCCCCTAGCGAGCTGTGTCTGTTTGGCCTTTTCTTGAATCGATTGCTGTCAACAGCTTGAGATAAGTTATAATTGATGTCCGTGATTTCACGGTAGACAAACACGGTTTGAATAGGTGTGGGCCGAAACTGCTGTCAGTATGTTGTTGTCGTGACTTTCCTTTCAGTTCATGACTAAAGTACGTGTTGTTGAATGGGTGTCCGTATCTCATTCATCAGATCTGAAGGGTGAATAGTCACAGACATTTTTTTGGTTGAGCGCCCGCGAATTTCGTTGCCATACAAGTCTGGACCTGTAAATAAAGGTGTGTGTGTGTGTGGTGTGTGTGTGTGTGTGTGTGTGTGTGTGTGTGTATGTGCTGTGTGTGTGTGTGTGTGTGTGTGTGTGTGTGTGTGTGTGTGTATGCGCGCGCGCGAGCGTGTGGGGGGTGTGCGCCCGTGCGCGTATGTGCCTGCGAATCGGTGTGTGAGTAGGCGCACGGTACAAACGCCTTCCATCACAACCATCTTGCTGGTTACTGTGTACACAACCACCCACAACAGCAAGAAAACGACGACGACGAACGACGACGACGACAACAACAACAACAACAACAACAAAGATTAATGAAAACTGATTAACTATGACCCGTCATG
>JADBJO010005731.1:82257-84757 GCA_016801955.1 Conus betulinus | reverse complement strand
GAGATTGACATTTTCAATGCCACATTTGGAGAGAGACAATACACGAAAACCTAATGAATAGAATCCACTTAGAGCATGCTAAAGGACGCAAGACGACAAGGAAGCTGTTTTCTAGCACACACACACACACACACACACACACACACACACACACACACACACACACACACACACACACACAACACACACACACACACAGAATTGAAAAATCCAGTGTCATCGGGACGCGCAAAATAAACAAACAAAAGTAGACAACAGGGTAGGGAAAGGACAAAAAAAAAAAAAAAAAAAAAAAAAGGTGGTTTTCAATGACAATGCTATTGCCCCGTGAACAGCAATCCGAGTTTTACAGAGAGAAACCCCGTTGTGCCAATAAAAATGCACACGAGACAACACAATGCAGTAACAAACACTGTGTGTTTCAGGTCTGGGTAGAGGCAGCGCTGCAGGTGTTCTACTCTCTCGGGCCTGGGTGGGGCGGTCTGATTGCTATGGCCCTCCTACAAAATTTGAAAACAACTGTCTCAAGTGAGTTAACATTTTTTTTTCTGGCTGTCTGTTTCTCCCGTGCCCCCTCGCACCATTGACTTCTAAGCCATCGATTAGCCCCCCCCCCCCCTCCCCCCCCCTCCTCCCTAAATCCATCTGCCCCTCACCCCCGCCTTACTGTTCTTCCGTCCCATGAGAGCACGTATGTTGTAATGAGGCAACACACACACACACACACACACACACACACACACACACACACACACACACACACACACACACACACAGAGAGAGAGAGAGAGAGAGAGGACGAGAGAGAGAGAGAGAGAGAGAGGGAGAGAGAGAGAGAGAGTAAATAAAATGGAGAACATCAGAGAGAGGGAAGAAAAGGAAGAGAGAAATAGAAAAAGTAGAGGGCTAAGGAAGGGAGGGAGGGAGGGAGGGAGGAGGAGAGAAGGGGAGGAGGAGGAGGAGGAGGAGGAGGAGGAGGAGGAGGAAAGTACTGGTGAGTCAATGTCTTCATCAAAAGAGATTAAACAAAAAAAAAAAAAAAAAAAAAAAAAAAAAAAAAAAAAAAAAAAAAAAAAGAAGCAAAAACCTGACGATACGGGCCCTCTCACCACGGAACGTCGCAATCTACAGCACATGGGAGAGAAGGGGGTGGGGTGGGGGGTGGGGGGGGGGGGGGCGCAGTTTGAGGTGGTGATGTTGACACGTTTTGTCACTATTGGACTCCATTTTGTCACATCATGGAATCGCAACATTCCCATGAAGTAACAGCTCTTCATCCACCTCTCTTGTGTATTCATAACATTCATTGCATGTTAGTCAAAACAGGCAAACCGCCACTCGTGTTCAATTGCGTTGGCATCTACAACCAATGAGAGTATATAAATATAATTCTAGCGTTACATTCAGTGGGATTTGATTGTCACAAATAAATTCTATGAAAAAAAGTGCCATGCATGAAAATATGAACATGTGTTAATCTATTCTAGTTTCATAAGAATTAGCATTTAAATATTTGGCGATATTTTTGAATTTCATATCGAAATTGTGACAGTCTGTATAAAAAAAAAACAAAACAACAACAACAACAACTGAACGTCTTGATTATGAATTCTGTCCTGTGTGTAACATTAGCGCGGGGTGTTATCATTTCCTTCTCTGATTCGTGTTTATGATTTCAAAGTTCTGATTCACGTCATGTGGTTGGTGTCTGTCAGGGACGCTCTTCTCTGTCCTTCATGGGGGAGGGACCAGTGTGTTTGGGGGGTTCGCCATCTTCTCCGTGCTGGGCTACATGGCTCATCAGACTGGGGTGCACGTCAGTGAAGTCGTGTCATCAGGTAGGTATCAATAGTAGGCGCGTGTGCGGACGGTGTGCTGTGTGTGTGTGTGTGTGTGTGTGTGTGTGTGTGTGTGTGTGTGTGTGTGTGTGTGTTGTGTGTTGTTGTTGTTGTTGTTGTTCTTCTTCTTCTTGTTCTTCTTCTTCTTCTTCTTCTTCTTCTTCTTCAGTTTAACGTCTTTCCACTAAAAGTGATACCAGACGATGTGAGTGTGTGTGTGTGTGTGTGCGCGCACGCATGCGTGTGTGTGTGTGTGTGTGTGTGTGTGTGTGTGTGTGTGTGTGTGTGTGCGTGCGTGCGTGCGTGCGTGCGTGCGTGTGTGTGTATCTGTGTGTCTGTGTGAACATGTGCATACCTGTATGATTCAATTACAATAACAAATAAAGCAACCCCCCCTCCCCTTCACCTCAGAAAACATTCTTTGCAGTGAAAAAAAAAATCTAATTACACGACATGTAAAACTATAGGGAGCGCGTCCAATGGACCACTTTGTTAGTTCTTGAGCACTCACAATCATATTTGGATAGGTGTGTGTGTGTGTGTGTGTGTGTGTGTGTGTGTGTGTGTGTGTGTGTGTGTGTGTGTGTGTGTATTTGCGGGAGCGCCTGCGCGCACAAATGTGTGTGTGTGTGTGTGTGTGTGTGTGTGTGTGTGTGTGTGTG
>JADBJO010005731.1:74757-79757 GCA_016801955.1 Conus betulinus | reverse complement strand
TCGTACATGTCTGTGTGTGTGTGTGTGTGTGTGTGTGTGTGTGTGTGTGGCGCCATGTTCACAGCTGGCGGGAGGGGAGACAGTACTGACCATCGTGAGTGACAGTTTTCCACGGACGCTGGACGTCATCGTGTGTTGGTGACAGGCTGTTTCTGTTTGACAGCTCTGCTCTCATCATTAGTTCTCGTCTCACAGGTACGTTTATGTGTTTGTGCACGCGTCCACGCGCGCACGCCCACACACGCGCTCGATTCGCTTCTCTCTCTCTCTCTCTCTCTCTCTCTCTCTCTCTCTCTCTCTCTCTCTCTGCCTAGGTGTTTCTGCCTATTTGTCCATTTTTTTTTTACCCAAGGAAATGGTTATTTTCATTTTGAATGATTGAAACATGAACCATGAAAAAGTATATTAACTTTGTCTAGTCTTTTAATTTCACATTGACTTGCGTTTTGGTTTGCACATCGTTCTCCATTTAACCCATTTTGACCGTGATATTGGCCTTTGTCAGTCGGCTGAGCTAAAAACATGACTTGGTTTTATTTATTTTGTGACTGTCTGAGGGAAAAACAAGATATATGTTATTATAGTTTCTGCTGAATAAGGGTATCCGTATTCCTTTTTAATGTGGGCTTCTTCTGCATTAAAAACCCTCTGAATTTTCTGTTGTTGAACGCCCCCTATCATGCACCTTTACAAAGCAATGAATTTACCGTAGCCGTCCCCCGTGTAAATATACTCCTGGATTCGGTTGGGTTGGTTTACTGGACACACATATTCTGTCCAAGTTTCCAGTCAAAAGAAAATAATCAGATATTTCATGATTCTGTCAACTTCTCATGCTAGTAATGTCTTGTGATATACAGTGCGCGGATTGCAATATAGTTATTGAAGAAGATGACCCCAAACCAGATTTCTATCGACATTCAGGGACCAAGAACCAATCTGCATGTTGCGAGAGAGTGTTACCATTGTGGCTCCCAAGCAATAGAATAAGGCAGTGGGGCAAACAGCGTTCCTTCTCTCGGCATGATGATGGTGATGATGTTGATAATGATGATAAGAGTGGTAACGGATTTGACAGTGAGGAAGCAAGCACACTAGCAGGCGAGGTATCCGTAGTTGTGTTTAAACCCCCTTTGGAGAGAGAAAAGTATCACCTATTTTCCAGATTTTGTTGAAAAGTTTGTGACTCTCTTCCAGTAATTTCTCTTGATCAACAACAAAAAAATCTATTTGTGCTCCAGTTAATACTGTTCTCCAAACTCGACAAAATGCAGAAAACATATTTCCTTCAATAACGTAGACATGGCTATTGAGTTTACCTGCACTCTTTTGCTGTTGGAAATGCAGATATTCAAGATTGGTCAGCGATATGATCAGTTTGGTTCCTGATGTTCCTTTTACAGCACATCGGACTTTGTTGATGGTTGGATTGTCAGGATCACTCCATGTTTCACAAACACTGGCATTGTTTTGGTACTTTGTGACCACACAGCTGTTGGTTTCTTACTGGATCAGAAAGAAGGGAATAGCTGTAAGAAAGGGTGACCCTGCACTGTCCTGAGGGATGCCAAAATGAATGGTCAACTTTCTTTCAATGCTGATCGATGAGAATGAAAATTTCCATTCCGGTCTGAGACTTCGTGAAAGGGCTGTACTTTACGCTTACTTTCATAGTATGTCCCGGCGTTATACAAGCCCGAGAGATACAGACACCTGCAGTATTGGTCAGAAAATTTGAGCAACATTCTCTGAGACGTATCCATTAAATTAATAGTGGATGAAACTCGACTGCGTGGCCCCAGTCTTCCGAACTTCTGTAGCTAACTCAACTCTGGGTAGGAGCCGGTCGGGGCAGACAAATCCCACATAGCTCTGATGGGAATGAAGCCCACGACCTCCCAGCCGGGAGTCCGCGACGCTGACCACTTCGACACGGCGGCTGGTAGTGACTGGTCAGCCTTGTCCGTTGCTACCATGGCTAAATTGAAGAACTTGCTGACCTGATGCAGGCTTGGTGATGAGGGAATGGGGGGTCAGTATGGGGTCCAGACCCCCCCCCCCCCTCCCGCCCCCGCCCCCACCTCCTTGCACCCTCACCCTTCCACTGGTCCAATGTTAAATTTAGAAAAGAAACTCGTAATTAGCAACTTGTTTAGTAGATAATGTGCGGATTGTGCACTGAAAAACCTATCCCTCTCTTCCTCTTCTTTCCTCCTCCCTCCCTCCCTCCTTCCCTCTCCCTCTCTCTCTCCTCTCTCTCTCTCTCTCTCTCTCTCTCTCTCTCTCTCTCTCTCTCTCTCTCTCTCTCTGCCGCCCAGAATACGTTCTGATGCAAGCTTGTCCACTTCACCGTTGGGCGAGCTCAATCCTCACTAAGACTAAGTTTTACACCAGCCGCCTCAGTGTAGTGGTGAGTAACACTGGCATGCAGGATGGGAGGCCGAGGGTTCGAGTCCTATTTAAGGTATTTATTGGAGAGATTTTAGTGCAGTATTGCTCCCAAACCTCTCGAACCAGAATTGCACCGATCAGACTTAAGAAACGATCGTGTTGGTAGATCGACAGAATATAGTTAAAAAAAAAAAAAGCACCTCAATACTTTTTTTGTGAGGACTCGTAAAGCTAATCCAGATCAAAGAACGGATCTCGGATCCGTTCGAGCTTTGCGGAGGTCTACATCTCCCGTGTAGCTTTCTAGTTTCAATCAAGAGTGTGGCTTTGTTCACAGGGAGGGGTTTACGTGTTCCAGCTGTTTGACTGGTTCATAGCCACCATATCGGTCACCACAGTGGCCTTGCTGGAGTGTCTGGTTATAGGCTGGGTGTATGTGAGTCTGCTCACGTCTCTGTCTGTCTCTCAGTTTCTCTTCGTGTGTGTGTGTGTGTGTGTGTGTGTGAGTGTGTGAGTGTGTGAGTGTGTGTGTGTGTGTGTGTGTGTGTGTGTGTGTGCGTGCGTGCGCGTGCGTGCGTGCGTGCGTGCGTGCGTGCGTGCGTGCGTGTATGTGTGTTTCCGTGTGTGCGCGCGCGCGTGTTTGTGTGTGTGTGTGTGTGTGTGTGTGTGTGTGTGTGTGTGTGTGTGTGTGTGTAGGGTGGTGTGTGTGTGTGTGTGTGTGTGTGTGTGTGTGTGTGTGTGTGTGTGCGCGCGCGCGTGCGTGCGTGCGTGCGTGCGTACATGTATGTGTGTAGATGTGTGTGTGTATGCGTGTGTGTGTGTGTGTGTGTGTGTGTGTGTGTGTGTGTGTGTGTGTGCTTCTCTCTCTCTCTGTGTGCGTGCCTCAGAGAGAGAGAGAGAGAGAGAGAGAGAGAGAGAGAGACAGACAGACAGACAGACAGACAGACAGACAGACAGAGGGAGACAGAGAGAGTGGATGGTAGAATGGCATTGGAAATGTCAATATGGCAAAGAGCATAGCAAGGTTCAGGTGTGTGCATGACATAATACATTTCACGTTCTAGCGTAATTTGCGGTGACACATGTGTATTGTCCAGCCAGGCCAGACTGCTTTGCTTCTGCAAGAATGTTATCCACCCAGTGGTTAAAACGCTTTGTTTACACATCGATATTGTTCACCAGGGTCTGACGACTTTGTTGAAACATGGATGTTTTTCCTCCAGGGGCGGATCGCTTTGGTGAGGACCTCCAGATGATGCTGGGCAGGAAACCTCCCATGATCATCAACATCCTCTGGTGCTTCGTCAACCCTCTTCTGTTGGCCGTAAGGACCATCTGGGTGGACACCCATCTACCTGTCTGTCTGTCTGTCTATCGATCCATGTTTGTTTATCTATCTATCTGTCTCTCTGTTTTCTGTCTGTCTATCTGTCCATCCATCTTGTCCATCCACCCTTGCATATATCTATCCATCTACCTACCTGTCTGTCTATCTATCTATCTATCTATCTATCTATCTATCTATCTATCTGTCTGTCTGTCTGTCTGTCTATCTGGTTAGTTGAATATTATCTCTCTTGTCAGTTAGGTCTTTGTTTAAGTTATACTCTCCCTGTGTATGTTTGTGTGCGTGCTTGCGTGTGTGTGTGTGTGTGTGTGTGTGTGTGTGTGTGAGAGAGAGAGAGAGAGAGAGAGAGAGAGAGAGAGAGAGAGAGAGACAGAGACAGAGAGAGAGAGAGATAAAAGATTTTTTTTTCTATAGAACGTTTTCTTTTCCTTAAAACAAAAAAAAAAAACAAAACAAAACAAAACAAAACAAACAAACAAACAAAAAAAAGCAAACAAACAACAACAAAAAAAAGGCAAAATACTTTTTTTGCCGCTGCTATGTTGCTGATGTTGTTGGTAATTATGATTGTCACAGGTTTTGCTGATTGTGACTCTAGTGAAGTACCAGCCCCCAACCTACGGGGACTATCACTACGACGTCTTTGGCACGCTGTTTGGCTGGTTCATCGCCCTCGTCTCCTTCGTCCCCATACCCGCTATGGCCATTTACCAGCTGCTGAAGGCCAAGGGATCTTTTGTGCAGGTCAGTTCCGATGAGATGTAATCACTGCTGTTTGCTAGCCAATGGATTCAGTCCGTGCCGTTTACTAGCTGGCTAACAGAATGGTGATTTTTATTCATCAGTTACTGCATACATTTAAAGCTGGTTACCATTGTGTAGTTATAATCATAGCTGTTTTCCAGCTTGTACTTAAAAGTATAGCTGTTGATCAACAAATGAAAGCCAATCAATCTTCGATCTGAATGCTCAGTCTCTAATTTATTGTTTTTGCTGTTGTTTTTATGGTTTGTAAACTGGTAAACCTTGGGAAACCGTAGTTCCAGCATTTTACTTTGCACGACAGATTCCAACGTGAGTAACAATATCACAAATCCAGATGGTTAGGTTTGGACCTTATTAGATAATACATAACTATTTTTATTGATATTTTACTTTGTTTCTGCCCTTGATGAAAGGGGATACTTTCTGGTCATTTCCAGAGGCTGAAGCAGACGACAACTCCGGACCAGCACTGGGGACCTGCAGATCCCACCAGACG
>JADBJO010005731.1:67257-69757 GCA_016801955.1 Conus betulinus | reverse complement strand
GGTATTATGCATATTGTAGAACATGTATTTAGACCCATTCTTTCGGCTTTATCTCTTTGGCAAAACGTTTTGCGATGACTTCTCGCAATCCCTCTTGATGCCCGCGGATTTGTCGCAAATGCGACGGATCAGCGGTTTGCAACAAATGAGAGGTCTACACCAGCACGTCATCCGATGTGATGCGAGACTCCTTGAAGCATATAATGTCAAATGTCTGTTTGTTATAGGTAGGTAAGCATTGACAAGCGTTTATTTGTTTGTTTTCTTTAACTCTTAGTGAGTGATACGTTACTCCCTGATGCATGCCGCAACGTTTAGATACATAAGCATTGGTTCACGAAAAGTTCACAGCTGCCAAGGTCATAACTCCACACTTAGTCACAAATCATTTGTCTGGTCATCAGCAGTTCTGACTTGCAGTCAGTAAACCGCTCACAGTCTGGATCCGGAGAATGTCAACGCCAGTTGTCGGCATTTATCAATTGCGATTAAATTACGGTCTTTTTTGGGAACCATATGACAAGACCTTCCCTGAATTCGGCGGACCAGATAGCCCGACATATACGTTTAGAATTGTTTAACCACGGTATGCCTAAATCGCATGAAAGGAAATCTTACATGAGGTAGGGATGTAATTAACGAGGAGGTAGGGTAGCTCTTGTTCCATGATGAACTTAATAGACAGCCATAACTCCAAACGAATGCTGCTTACGATATCGAATCGCCCAGAGAAATGACAACACAGAGCACACGGAACAAACAAGGAGGCAAGATGTCATTTCTGCAAAGGGTAAATCTGTGTCGTAAACAGCATTCGTTTGGAATTGTAGGCGTCTATGAACCCGCTTAAGTCAGGAAAGAGAAGGAAACGCAGTGCTGACCACTCTTGGAAAACGCACGCAGAGTGCTACTTCACAAAAAAGTCAGTAATACAAAACAGAAATATGGATACAATTTTTTCGCCTGTTCTTCCCAGCATATTCCGAGGCTCGGCGATACGGCAACCACGTGTCTGAGAAATACCAGCCCCACTGACTTTTTACTTACATAAAACCAAAACTATTGAATATTATTTGTTTGAGACACACGATCTTCCGTGTCATGATCAGATTGCAGTTTTTTTTTAAATGATCGTAGTTTTCAGAAACATGCATGCCAGCTATTTTGCTCAGCAAGGTCAGAGAAGAAAAACATGCCTAAAACATTCCTGACAGTCCCTCTCATAAGGTCGGAAGGAACAGAATGGCAATGAACGTGTGATTCTAGGAGCTATGGATTGAAACATATTGCCGAAGAGTGCGAGAAGTGACCTGAAACAAGAGGAAAGCCAATCGCAAAGCAAATGACGTGGACTAAGATACCGCCAAGGAATCACTGGCAGGCAGGGGTATGAACCACCCATTGTTCCTAACCGCAACCCCCTTAACCCCCAGCCCCAACTCCACCCACATGTATATGTGGCAATGATCTAACAGCACCAATATCTAAATTGTTCGTTGTTGAGCCGCACACCAACATTGATTAACATTGGTTCTACAGTCTTGCATGTTCGTGCTGCCAGGCAGACGAACAAAGTAACAGTCGTGGGGAGAAACAATGAATCACCGTAGGTGGAGGTGAGAAACAGAGAAATATGACTGACAATGGAACACGACACGTGCTGATTTGATAACAGTAAAGCAAGAAGGGCATTGAACACAAAACAGACTTCTGTCAAGGTGGAGCAAATTCTTCTCCCTGCCCTATGTGGCAGTTCAGGAGTATTTTTCTTTTCTGTCAGGGAAAAAAAAAAAAAAAAACTAGTAAGCACCGACTGAAAAGTTACTTCCCTAGGATCAACTTTTTTTCATCGATAAAAAGCGTCACTCATACATACATACATTTTACATACATATATATCTATCGATATAATATGTGTGTGTGTGTGTGCGTCACTGTGTGTGTAAATATATATGTAATTTCCTGGCGACAGCAACTCAACTCGACTTCGCGTTGAATCCCTTTTTTATTGTCTGCCTCTTCCATCTGCCACTGTAGCAGCAACAGCAGTATACATCCTCACCAAAGACAGTACTGATAGGAGGGAGGGGAAGCATGGGAATGGAAAGAGTGTCGGGGCGGGGTGACCCCACATCTCAGTGCAGAAAACAATTCTGGCATGTATTATTCATTTCAAACCTCCGGGCGGTTCAGACGGATGTTCTTCTTGCACGAAGGAAATAGACGCTTGTACAAAAAAAAAAAAAACAATTTGATTTCCGTTCCTTGGGAATATTTACAATAGTTGATAGTCTTTGAGTGATTGACATTTGTTTTTTAATGGAATCTTTCATTTGTAGAAAGCAAAAAGAATTGGAAACTCGAAATCTATCTGGGTCAAGACTTTTTTTCCCTTTTGAAACAGCAGCCGATCACAATATGTGATGAAGCGCTCTGTCACTTCTCTTTCTTCATAAGACATAAATAATGGTGCTGACATAAGACCGGCGGGTGATCGTAG
>JADBJO010005731.1:54757-62257 GCA_016801955.1 Conus betulinus | reverse complement strand
GGCCAACGATGGCAGATGACAGAAATTCCGGAAGGATCTAAAAGAGTGTATTATCTGTTTGGGAGTTTCAGCCTTGGTGCCTGCGGTCTACTGACTTTGAGTTCAAAATATATTAAAAATTACATAATCTAGAATTTTTTTCAGTTGTGGAATTGTATCAAGACAATCGACCATTTCCTTGTCTCAAATGCAAGTGTGAACGGAACCAAAACGAGAACAATCTTGTAACCATCAAATTTCAGAGAGTTTAAAAGCACGCATAAGTCCCGCATTATGGTGGTTAAGATTATGACCAGCACCGTAAAATCTTGGATCAGAGGAAAAATGTTGATCTCTTCAGAAATTCAAAGATCGCATCAAGTGGTTTTCATGGAGTCTGCTGTAAAGTGTTTATGTCTAACATCATACAAGTCCCAACACTCTAAAAGAACATTTTTATCTGTGAGTGGTTCATGACAAGGAATGCACCACAGAGCTTCTACATCCATCAGGAACTAACCTTCAGAAGAGATCCTTTGGCCTTTATCAGCTGGTAAACGGCCATACCAGGTATGGGACGAAGGAAGAGACGAGGGCGATGAACCAGCCAAACAGCGTGCCAAGATGTCGTAGTGATAGTCCCCGTAGGTTGGGGGCTGGTACTTCACTAGAGTCGCAATCAGTAACACCTGGAAAAGTAAAGTTCGCCAACGACAAGTTAACAACACTTGCGAGAATAATGATCATTAACAATAACAAGAGAGAGAGAGAGAGAGAGAGAGAGAGGAGAGAGAGAGAGAGAGAGAGAGAGAGAGAGAGAGAGAGAGAGGCTTCAGACTCTTCAGATAACGTTTTTTTTTTTTTATTGACAATGACCTACATATAGCCTTTATGTCAACAGGGTGTACATTAATATCTGCAGCGCCGAAAAAATCTAATGCAAAGAAACAAAAATTGTAACTGATTACGTTGATATTAATGTTAGAACTCGAAGCCATGTAGAAGAAAAGGAAAATTTACGTACTTTTTCATCATTCAAAATGATGATGTCACTCTTTTAATAACATGATCATTTATACAAGTGCCTGAAACAGGCACACATATTCTCTTTCAGAAGAAAAGGAAAATGGCGTACTTTTTCGCCATTCAAAATGACTATGTAATTTTTTTTTTTAAAGAACATAATCACTTACACAAGTGCTCCAACAGGCACACATGGTCAAAGCGATAAATAATTTCCGCTGGACCATATCAATCATAAACGTCCATTTCACCATTGTTCATGATAGTGAAGAGAGACCGAAAACATTATGAATAAGATCATCAAACTGCGTAAGAAACTGGAAAGAACATCAGGCATTAGGAGTTGTTACCGGACATTTCTTTCTCTTGACATTTGATACCTCTGCGACGTACTTTGCCAGAAGAGATTTTGTCTTGTTATCGTCACTGGATAACAAACTAAATAGGTTATGATTTTTTGTAGCAATGATGTTGAAAAGTTGAGACTTCTCTCTGATATGACTATACGCTGTACAATGGAATATAAAGTGATCTTCATCCTCTCTCATACCATCTGTACACATTCCACACGTCATCTACAGTGCCATCAGGATTAAACACTCTTTTGTTTGCATTCGGTCCAAATGCCCTACCTCTGAACCTAGTGAGCATATCTCTATGCCATCTATTTGTAACCAGAGTCAGAAATTTTTCTGGTCGTAAGATGTTTGTAAAACAATAGAAACAGGAATATTTCATATTGTCTTCCACCTTGGAATGCCAGTTTTGTTATATAACACGAGATGAGACGGTCTTTAAACTCCAACATGAATGTTCTTTTATCGCCAACCCCCTGACTGAGCCATACTACACCGAACTCGTTTACCGTCAAGACCTGCTTTACAGTACACTCATTTTACAGTAGCAACCCAGTTGTGCTTTCCTAACTAAAACTGATTTAGTAACATATCATATGCTTATTTACATAGCCTGCTTGTAGGTAGCTGGGTAAGTTTTTATCAACATTTTAACGCATTTCCCGAAAGATCGTATGTACAGAGGATATCTTCCAGAATCATCGTGTCATTGTATTTGATAAATGCAATGGAATATTTGAGAACCATTTAACAGCAAAAGTATGTGGACTTTTCCCATCAGCATTTTTTTATTCAAGCCCCCATATTTTTAGTGAATATGTCAACATGGGATCTATTTGTGTATCAAATAACTTCCAAAATAAAGGGGATTAATTGCATTTGTTTGTTTCAAAGCTCCTAGAATTTCTGCTTCCCCTTTGTTCCCTTTTCAGACCATACGGAATGTATACTTAATTTCGTTGTAAGGATCATGCCTAGGCACTTGTTTGCATTGATTACATTTGTTTCAGCTTAAGAATAATAACCATTTTTCTCTGAGACAAATAACAACACACGTGAAAAATAATATTTGTCTTCTCTAAATTACAGTTTAATTGCATTCTCTCTGCCTCACACTTTAATACATCAAGCTGATTCTGTAAACCAACAGCAGCGCCGGAGACTTAAATGACATCATCAGCAAACAACTTCAGCAGCTCCAGGGATCATCTGTACACCATGTCTACCTTTTCTTGATAATTCAAAGACTAATTCATTGATAAAAAAAAAATGCAAACAACCGTGGACTCAAAAGGCAGTCTTGTTTTACGCCACGTGGACACGAAAAGAAGTCGGAATAAACACTTTTCCATTCACATAAGCGATGACCGATTCGTATATTCCATGAAGCGCCATATACTATTTTCCATTGATACCAGTTTTTTCTCAGTACATGCCATAAAGCATTTCTATTAACCGAATCAAATACCTTCTTAACCGAATCAAATGCCTGAGAGAGAGAGAGAGAGAGAGAGAGAGAGAGAGAGAGAGAGAGAGAGAGAGAGAGAGAGAGAGAGAGATTGGTTTTCACTCAGACCAGTCCTTACGGCCAACAGAAGAGGGTTGACAAAACACCAGAGGAGGTTGATGATCATGGGAGGCCTTCTCCCCATCATCATCTGGATGTCCTCACCAAAGCGATCAGCTCCTGTTGACAACATCAATGTATAAAGCAAAAGCAGCTAGCTAGCCCAGGTATTGACAACATCCATGTGTAAGGCAAAAGCAGCAGCAAAACTAGCCCCTGTGTTGACAACATCTATGCATAAAGCAAAAGCAGCTAGCTAGCCCAGGTATTGACAACATCCATGTGTATGGCAAAAGCAGCAAAACTAGCCCCTGTGTTGACAACATCTATGCATAAAGCAAAAGCAGCTAGCTAGCCCAGGTATTGATAACATCCATGTGTATGGCAAAAGCAGCAAAACTAGCCCCTGTGTTGACAACATCTATGCATAAAGCAAAAGCAGCTAGCTAGCCCAGGTATCGACAACGTCCATGTCTAAGGCAAAAGCGCTAGTAGCCCTTGCACTGACAACATCCATGTACACGACAAACGCAGCTAGACATACCCTGTGTTGACAACTTACATACAAGAACAAAGCAATCTGTTCCTGGCTGGGAGAGGTGCCAGAAAACCTAACCATTGTCAATAGAGGTTATGCGTTTGTACAGATTATTCACAGAGGTACTTGAAGTATGTGTCAGCGCATTGATACCGAGGCATCGGAGGTACTTGAAATATGTGTCAGTGTATTGATATTGACGCTTCTTTACCATTTACACTTTCTGGTTTTATCCTGCTCCAATTCTCTCTTTTCAAAGTAATGGTCAGTATTGTGTGTGCATGTGCCTTGAATGTTGTATGTGCATATGGGTGAGTTGCTCATTTTGTAAGGGCATATACACTATCGTATGCTGGATAGATGAAAGAGACAAAACGAACTGAGTTCAAGTCAGCATATTCCTGTTATAATTGTTAATACTGTACATATTTGACCTTTTTATATTTTCAGTTTTTCTTTTTCAGCGTTGATATGGCCATGCAATTCTCTGCGTTATAGACAACATAAATCATCATCATCATCATCATCATCATCATCATCATCATCATCATCATCATCATCATCATCGTTGATGTCGTCGTCGTTATGTTCTTCTTTTTCTCTTCTCTGTGTGTGTGTGTGTGTGTGTGTGTGTGTGTGTGTGTGTGTGTGTGTGTGTGTGTGTGCGTGCGTGCGCGCGCGCGCGCGCGCGCGCGAGCGAGCGAGAACATACTTATATATGCGTGTATATCTCAGGTAAATGTGTGTTTGTACCTTTCCTATTAACTAAATACAAAATTAATACAGTTACAAATCCTGATGTGAAACATAGGAGTCCTGAACCGAGACGGTTTGAATTCAAATTAGGTGAGTGGGTACATCGTTGTTTTTTCTTTCTTTTAAAAGATATTTAATATATCTTATTCCAAACGATAAAAAATGAATGAAAAGCATTACATGTCCATGGTCAGGAAAAAGAATCTATTGGCACAGTGAACAGATGGTAAGAGAGACAGACTTATCGTAAAGCAAAGAAGACAAAACAAATAAAAATGAGACAAAACAAAGCAACAACAACAAAAAAGCCTGAAACAAACAAACAAACAAAAACTTAACCAAACGAAAACAAAAACAAAAAAAAAAAACCCAAACAAACCAAAGCCAAAGAAAAAAACGGACAAGCAAAAACAGAAACATTAACAAAACCTAATACGTTTACAATTATGAAGCATCATAATGATGATTTAATCATCAGATAATGGAAAAAAACAAAGGTTATTTTCAATTCAACAGTTTTTTTTCTCTTGAAATGGAACATGGCGCCTAAATGATGTTAAAGGAGGGAAGAACTTGATATACATCTACTGAACACTGAGAAATACAGATCTATAATATGTCAAGACGGTAATGAAGTCGGATACTTTATCGTTAACATTCGCGTTATACTGTTCAAATCCATGTGTGCTTAAAGCTTTGACAATTCATAGATCTAGTGGGCACTGTTGCCGCACAAAAATGTCACCTCTGCATAAAATGTCACAATGACATTTTGTGCAGTTATTCACTGCACAAATTGTCACAATTTGCACAAAAAATGTCACAACTGTGAAAATTTGTGCACCTGCATGCCTTTTTCAAATTACTGCTGCACAAATTGTCACAACTCTCTTATCTGTGTGGGTGTGGGTGTGGGTGTGTGATTGGATGGGTGGATATACTCCATGATGTACACGTATTTTGTTGCGTTTTTCAAATTGGCTTGCAATTTATGGTTTTCAATTATATGTGTAATACATACTTTTAGTCTGTATTCACTGCACATGTTTACGAGGTGACAGCCCAGACGAGATGGCCCATGTTGGTTGATGTGGCTAATAGAAACAACACAATTTGTCTTGATTCGCATGCTAATCTCTTTTGCACTTTGTTAGTCTTGAGCAATTGTTCTCATATACATCCATAATTATGCATAAAATGTACGTAACTTTCACATGTGTTTTATAATTGTCCATTTTTCTTATACAAGTTTTACATACATTTTGCTGTTTTATCCATTTAGAGAGCACGGAATTTTCTTTATTCTCCTGGCAGGGGAGCAGGTCCTTCGTCTTCTTCTTTCCTCTCTTTCTTCCTCCCCTTCTTCCTCTTCTCTTTTCTTCTTCTTCTCTTCTTCACACACACACACACACACACACACACACACACACACACACACACACACACACACACACACACTCTCTCTCTCTCTCTCTCTCTCTCTCTCTCTCAAAGTCAAGGTCACGCAGATCGTTGATTTTTTGCGAACAGTATTAGCTACCTTACTTAGTCAACAAACAACATTTGAAAAGGTTGTATTAAGTGGTTCAAGAAATATTGCCAAGGTTATTAAAACAGAAAAGTAGGCAATTTGGGGAGGGGGGAGGGGGGCGCGGGCGCACAGGGGTTGTTGTCAGTTGTTGTCCCAAAGGCTATGCACCTATGTAGCAAGTTTGGGAAATCTAGCTTGAAAGATGTGGAAATATCGCAGGAAAAAGGAAATGGGTGTCTCAACGATCAGCGTGACCTTGACCTTTGACCTTGATTTTTTATTTTTGCAGAAATATACAGCATACCTTACGTAACCAACAAACAAATTTGAGAAGGCTGTCTTAAGTGGTTGAAGAGACATTGCAAAAATGTCCCGTTTTGGCCGACGTGGGACACACACACACACACACACACACACACACACACACACACACAGAACGAAAAAAAAAAACAGACATGAACGAACTTGATAGTCTGCTCGCTTTCTTGAAAGCGGCAGACTAACAAGACTGACAGACGTTGTGACATTTTGTGCGACAGTGAATCCGAAAATGGGGCATAGATGCACAAACAGTACAGCTGCGAGCTGTGACCTTTTGTGCAGTCCTTCACTGCACAAAATGTCACAACTGGCACAAAATGTCACAATTGTGACAATTTGTGCAGTGGTGACATTCTGTGCAGTAACAGGCACCTCTGTACTGTGCTTCTGTAGAATGACGTACAGCTTGGTGGGTCAAGCATGTATCTGTATAGATATGTTTATCATCATTGAAAAGTTCAAGATTACATAAAATCTTTTATAAAAACGTGTAAATTAATATTTTTCACATTTCATTTTCTTTTGCAGCAGAGTCCAAAACCTGAGGCAGAGAGAGATGTTGAGATGCATAGACAGCATTTGACTTTGGTGAGTACGAGTTCACACCCACAGCAGTTAAATCGTTAACCCGTTTACGTTAGCTGCTCGGTTTCATGCTTATTTACTCGCAACGTTAGCACCAATAAAAATCATTTGTGTTTGTTAAAAAAAAAGAGTTGCTGACCTGTGACCTGTAGTCTTTTACTGGCTGTGTGAAGTTTGCATACCGAACTTGTCCAAAGCTGTATAAAGTACCGAGGTGAGTGAGGCCAACGACAGGGGTCTCATGAATGCAGAGGACAACATTTCAAGCCCAGTCCTGACGCATATCCTCCAACACCCAACTTAAATTACCAATAATCGTCCCACTATAGGCTGATGAAATATAAGGCCTGAACATTATGTCACTCGTTTCGAAGATTTTTTTAGGAATCTCTTTTAGTTCGCTGGTTGAAGATGATTTGCATACCGTGTAAAATAGTTCGTTTGGACAACAGAGCCGTAAGGGTTACATACGTGAAGTTAACCTATAAAGCCAGCCGGGCTCATCAGGTTTGCCGGCTAGAATGCCATGTTGATAACGCAGAGATCTTTGGTCCTAGTCCGTTGTGGAATAATGATTTTTTTGCTATAATAATGAAGAGAAAAGATACTGTAAGTGGACCCCAGAGAAGCACTGTCCTCAACGGTCGAACCAACTAGCCAGGAGCAATCCTGCACCACCCTTGGAAACCTGTGCTGTGTTGACTTAGGGTGCAGGCACGCACAGGGCATTGCATTAAGACGTCAAGGGACATACTCATTTTTCATAATCATGATTTTACCAACAAAAAAAAAAGAAAAAAAAAAAGAAATTGAAACAAAAAGTTTTCCCCTTTCTTAGTCATTA
>JADBJO010005731.1:32257-49757 GCA_016801955.1 Conus betulinus | reverse complement strand
ATTTTTATAGGTACGCAAAAAAGGAATTAATGAGCCACCAAACGAACGAGCAAACAAATTCCAAACAGATACTTCGCATTTGGACCAACTCGGTCTTCTTCTGGGTGGACAAAAACAGCAGTCCTCTTGTTTCCTTGTTTTGGATGTAGTTTGTCCTGCCTGAAAAAGTCTCTGGTGTATGATTGGTTTGTATCTTCGTTTGGCAGCTCTGTGATTCCATTTTTGCTTTTATGTTTCCATTTTGCAGTCATCTCGCTTTAAAACGATTTTCATGATTATGGCGGTCAATATAATTCCATTTTTTCAACCTAGAGAACATAAGGTATGGTGATTATTTACATTCGTTTCCAAAGTGGACTAAGCAAAACAAAAAGTGTTAAAACACTACTTTGTTTCTTTTTTTTTTTTTTTTTTTTTTGCAAAATATACCAAGCCATTGAAACAATATATCATTAAAGACTGATTTTGATGGTATGTCCACCATGGTTTTTTTTTTTTTTTCGTTCAAATATAATTGAAGTTGAAACTTTATGTTGCAACTGACGGATATATTTTCTGTTTCTTTAATATTCTGTAAATATGGTATGGTTCTTATCGAATCCACAAATATTTTCAATCAATTCTCTATCATTCTTTATGAGTTCCTTTATAAAAGAACAAGATGATAATGATTTAAATGTTTCTTGTACGCCATTGAAATGCGTAAACAAACCACGTCAGAATTAAAATGAACAAGAAGTCTTTGTGCTTAGCTGCTCTAACTGTGGCATGCTAGGAATTGTTATTATGTAATGCTTAGCCATGACAACGATTGCACTTTTCATTGATTTTATCTCGTAGGACAAGTTCACTCGCCCCTCAACCTCTCTTTTTTCTTCTCTTCTTTCTGCCCCCCCCCCCCCCCCCCCCCCCCCATCCCCTCCTCCTCCTCCTCCTCCTCCTCCTCCTCCTTCGTCTTCTTCTTCTTCTTCCTCTTCTTCTTCCTTTCTCTTTCTCTCTCCCTCTTCTCTCATTTTCTTTACTTTCCAGATTTGGTCCGAGTCACTTCAGTGACATTATCCCCCGTGCTCTTCCTTCCGGCAACGCATCCACAGCTGACATGTCCCATGGCTGCTCCGGCATCGGCCGTCTACAGGCAGCAGTCACCGTCAAGTCGTTGTCAAGCACCCACCGAAGGAGACACTGTTCTGCTTTCGAGTCACTTCCGTGGTGTTCAGTGGAGCCTGTCCCTATCAAGCGTACGCAGAATACCACTCACTAAACCCCCTACTAACGACAATAATCGCTCATTCGCAAAGCAACCTGAGTGAGGATCCCTCTCCGGAGGACGCCAGCACGTCCATACAATATCAGTCCCCATACATTGCCAATACCGATGATCTCCATACGAACTCATGGAGGAAATAGACATACAGAGGAAACCGAAACCTGGATCATCAATGAAAGCAGGGCGAGAAGGGCACAGAACTCCAGACTGTTTTAAACGCTGATCGATAAAGGTGAAGATCAAAAAGTCGATGCTGTGAAGTCCAACTCTGCTACGAGACTGCAAGACAGGGAGTTAGTCTACTACACCTACTTTCATAACATATCCCAGCGTCAGCCATACTCGAGAGGTACAGAGACCTTGCATAATAGTCCGAGAATTTTAGCAACGCTCTCAGAAATGCATTCAATAAGTTGGAGAAACTCGACTGAGCAGTTCCAGTCTTCCCATTTTAGCCCATGGCAAACTCAACACTGGATAGGAAACAGTGCGGGCAAAACAAAAATCCAACAAATAAATGGCTTGCACGGGAATCAAACGCACGATCTGGGCTGGAACTCGCGATGCTTACCATCGTGCTACGAGACCTGCTCTTCCACTGCACCGTCTTTGCATTTTTTTTTTTTTTTTTTTTTTTTTTTTTTGCATATGACGGTTGTCACCATCTCCTCCCCCCCCCCCCCTCAGAATTCTGTTCCACATGTTCCTCCTTGTCATTATCAAGATGAAGAAGAGAGACAGCCCGTTTTCATGGCAAGTGACAGCATGCAGATGATTTTGTCGTCGTCATCTCCATGGTCGTTAGTTTTACCCCAATTCAATGCATCAACCTCGGTGTCGATGACAAAAGTCACAATCTTGAATAAGAAGACGGCTTGAGGCACAGAGAGTATGTAGATGGCTTCATCCTCCTCCTCCTCCTCCTCATTATCACCATTATGATCATCACCATCATCATTATCATCACCACCATCGTTACTATCATCGTCATCATCATCACCACCACACACACACAATCGATATACTAACTTGGGAATCAATGACAACAGTGATGAGCATGACGAAGAAGAGGACGGCCCACAGCTGAGGCAGAGGCAGCATGGAGATGGCTTCAGGATACACGATGAACACCAGGCCTGGACCTGAAATATACCACGTGATCCTTCACATCATTTTCCGTCAAGCTCTGAGTCAACTGCCGAAGTCAACATAGTTTATTCGGTTTATATACCGAAAATGTGAGTGGGGAAAATGACGAGCATACTCCCTTGATATTGAATGTCTGCATCGGATACCACGCCCTCAAAATGTTTCCTTTGTCCATATTTCAGCGATCAGAAGAATTTTCTGTGGTGAGATTCTGCAGAATTCTTTATACATCTAACATTTAATAACATTTATCTGCATTTGTACATGCGGTATGGCCTACGATCATGCACGATTTTTATTTTGTAATCAGTACACTCTCATAAAGGAATTCTATCAAATATCAGCATCAAACTGATGTCCAACTCGGTACAAAACTTGTGATATTAAGTTGTTGAAAAAAACTTTGAAGAGGTGAAGAAAAACTAATAAAGATAATTTCTTGGAGGAAATAAAAACGCTGAAAGAACAGCAATTCTAACAGTGTCTCCAAAAAGGCGAGCATTTCGATTTGGCCGATTTCTGTTTGTCGTGCCTTCTATCTCTTAGTGAAGTGTTGCTCAGTGTCGCGCCCAACCCCGTTTAGGATCGGACCTACCCTCTCAGGAACTCAGGAACTCAAAAGAGAAAGTTTAGCACCACAAAGAAAATTTTATTTACTAATTGGCAACACATAACAAGCAAGAAAATATAATGGGCAAAAGAACAGGGATAAGTGATGATACGAGGGATGAAGTAAAAGTGATTAGAATAAAATGAATGCTGGAGGTGACAACCGGAACTGCTGCTCAGCCGCAATAATAACAGTGATGACGAACGGATGGCAATGGCAAGATAATATGATAATGACTGCAGGGGAGATGAGAGAGTGTCAAATTACAACATCCAAATAGCAATGCCAGTACATACATCAACAATACACCAATGGAACGCCTAATGCGTGCAACTTCAGAAGAGCATAAAACTTATTTAGGAAACTGGCACCGCTTAATGGTTGATTTGTAATAGACTGGCCAGTATAAGGTAACCTGATCACACACTATACTAACGAAGATCACGTAGAAGTGGCTCCTACCCCGTAGCGCACTCACATACTGCTGATGTCACTAGGATAAGCACAGACGATGGGATGATGGTCTCCCTGAAGATCTCCAATAAAGCCACCAAAACCAGCGCTTACCTAACACTGGTACACCCTCACCTGGAGTATTGCTCATCAGTGTGGAGTCTGTACAAAGCAGGCCAGAAGAAAAAAATCGAAATGGAGCAAAGAAGAGCAGCCCGAAGCACGAAGAAACAGGCAGAGGCTAACCTTCATGTACAAGATCGTCAATGGCGCTGTGGACATACCCCCTGACAAATTCCTCTGACCCATACAAGTACAGCTTTTTCCCATCAACCATCCCAGCCTGGAACTCCCTGCCTGCAACAGCAGCAGAGGCTCCGTCCTTGGTATCATTCAAGAGGGAGCTGAACAAAATCCCAGCCTCGATCCCTATCCCAACTAGCCGAACGGTAAATGAAGGGCAGGGTTGTGCCAGTCCAGGTCATGACCTGGGGGTCGCCACGATTACCAGGTAAGTCTCCCCAGATGCTAATTAGGCTAGTTGAGTCCCCCCCCCCCTTTTTTTTTTTTTTTTTGCCTGCCGCAACGCGCTGCATTGGAGCTGAACTCAGGGTATGCGGTTGGGGTACTAAGACGAGTTTACATCTCTTTAGCTATCTTTTCGTTGTCCCTATTACTTCTTTGTTTATTTCATCTTACGTGTCTGTGCACACAGGTCAATAATAATCAACAATGACAGCTGACCTTCAAATTGGAAGATTGAAGATCCCCTGACCACCCCTTACCGCCAAGCTGGAGCCCAGACGTAGGAGAGGTAGCCAAGAGGGAAATATGTAAGTAAAGATTCTCCATTCCCGGATGATGATCTCCCCTGACTGCTCGTACTGTAAACGTAGAACGGTAATGAAGGGCACAATCAAGAGAGGGCGATGGATGATGATGGATGACGTTTCTGATGCGATGAGTTCCCCTCGCCACCCTTAACCGCTGACAGTAGAGCAGTATCGCAGTGAGGGCGAGGCTAGGGGAAATGATGATGAAGACGTGAAGATATTCTAAAACTAATAACTTACCTAAATACATTAAAAAAAAAATTTAACTTAATTCAATATGCGGATGACATCTGCTTATGGTTGAACGCCACATTAAAAAAACACATCAACAAGATCTGTTAATTACATTAGAAGAATATATCAAAAAGAGTTAGACAACATTGCGAATTTCATGTCTGATAATGGCTTATGCCTGTCGGCTGAAAAATCCCGTATGATGTTACTTGATGCAGGTGGGTCTGCTCACAATACTCCTAACTTCAAAGTGCATAATACTACATTGAGCTACACTTCTGAGATTAAATTCCTTGGTGTGCATCTTATGTCAAATCTTTCTTGGAACTTTCACTTGGACCATGTAATAAACCAAGCGAGAAAATCTCTTAATCTGCTCAAAGTTATGAGTAAAAAAAAAGTTGGGGCCAGGAAACAAAAGTTTAATACATCTTTCTTCTGCTGCAGTTAGATCCAAATTGTATGCACAAGAGGTCTTTTTTTTTTTAGTGCTCCTAAGTACTTATTTAAAAAGCTTCAGTGTATAGACTCCATGGCATTCAGATTAGCCCTTGGTGTTCCATTTCAAGCGTCAGCTTGAGGAACGTACCATGAAGCTGGTGTCTTACCTCTTGATGACCATCGCGAACTAGCCTGCGCTAAGTACATTCTTCGCTGCTCGACTATTCAAAGTGCTAATCAAACGGAACTGGATATGAGGTCTGATGTAGATTTTCCTAAACGTGTTAAAAACATTCGAGCCACTAAAACGATACTAACATATTCTTCTCACTTGTTGACAAATTCAGGTATCAATCATGAAAAGCTTGATGTGCGTTTTCCCATAAGTCCCATACCAAACTGGGAGCTCTTCAAACCAAAATTTGATTATAACTATACTACTATATCTAAAACTGATAACATTAATATTCTAGCTTGTGAAGCAAAATCACATATCAATGATTGTTATCGTCACTTCGTAAAAGTCTATACTGATGGGGTCTTTATCAAACAATAACGCTGGTTGTGGCTTTGTCATACCATTTTTAAAAAATTGAGAAGTCCTTTCATCTTGGGAAATCTATCTATTTTTTACAGCCGAACTAATAGCAATATTAATGGCCGCAGAGTACATACATGATTTCTCATTTGACTTTTATGGTATTCTCTTCTGTGTAGATTGTAAGTCTGTTCTTCAAGCTTTTTAGAATCTACAAATTCAAAACATCGTGCTGAAATCATATCAGAAATTAGAATACTTATTCACAACCTTATGTCAAGAGGTCTAACAGTTAATTTTTGTTGGGTTCCTTCCCATTGCTTCATATCCGGAAATGAATGGGCTGACAGGATTGCTCGAGCAGGTGCAAACAATTCTGACAATACGGTTACTATTCATATTCCCTTGAGCTTACATGAAGGATATTCTCTCTACAAAGAGCCTCTTTTGAAAAAATTGAGGAATACTACAAAGAAAGTGTTCTCCCCCGAATACAAAAACCCGACTCTTCTATACTTTGTTGCACAAACTCTCGAGCAAGTAATCTTTTAAAAAGGGTTTCCTCGGTAAATCCAGTAAACCGTAATACAAACATAGGATCATATCCAAGACACAGTAAACAACTTCTTTCCTTATTATTTCGGTTAAAGATAAATGCATTCAGAACAAAATATGTCAAGAATATATTCGATGTGCTTGCGGCGTCAGTGATAATTGTACAACAACACACGTTCTATACTTTTGCCCCCTACTTTGATTCCGATTTGTCAGAATTTAGAAAGGATGCTTCAAAGTGCATATTCCAGGATACCATGTCTCTCTTAAATTTTGTACGAATTCTTATGTTAAGCCCAGTGGGTCAATCCTGTAATTGCTGTTTCATGATCTTATTTTCCCACTGTTGTTTGTTTTTACTCTCGATGTCTTTTTTTTTTTTTTTTACAGTTTAATGCTTACTTAGAGTTTCTCCTCATCACACACACACACACACACACACACACACACACACACACACACACACACACACACACACACACACACACACACACACACACACACACACTAATACCAACCTGATGACACCACCTTGCTGACGTGCACCCCAGTCTGATGAGCCATGTAGCCCAGCACAGAGAAGATGGCGAATCCCCCAAACACACTGGTCCCCTCGCTCATGAAGCACAGGAGAAGAGCATCCCTGACACCCAGCAACCACATGACATGAATCAGAAAATGAGTATATGAAGACAGACTGTTCTATGAAAATCTTCCAGCTACACACACACACAGATTAAAAAAGACCTCAAAGCACAGCGCGATAACGCCTCACACAGGGCAACACCAAAAGGAAAAAAAAAATATAATGTAACTTTTAAAAGTTAAAATCGATGTTAAATCGGAACACGTCAAAATCCATGATATGGGACCTTCTGATCGGCTAGGCTTTTAAGCGGAAGATTTGATTTGGAACACATCCACGCATACTTTTACCATTTCCAATCAGTATTTGCATCGGTTCAATGATGTAATAGAGAAACACAATGATGTGAATGTAGACTAAAAAAAAAAAAAAAAAAATTAGACACACACGTAAATGTAGAGGCTTCATCCAGGATAGAGAAAACGAAATACGACATCAACCATTAATAATATTACTCACTTTAACAACTAAAAGGTGAGTAAACGTGTTCAAATTTTCATGGCAGCCGTTTCACACGTTGATAACCGTTAAAAGCACACACACACACACACACACACACACACACACACACACACACACACACACACACACACGAAAGGTTGATCCTTGCATGATTGTAGATATGAACAAAGGTGAACACAAGTAAAACAACCTGATTTTTTTTTTTTACTCACATGTAACGAATAAACATAACTCGTAGAGGGAGGCCAAATGGCTCAATGGAAAGGGAGAGAACCATGCAGCTCCAAGAAGAAACAAGAACGCTCATTGAACGAATACAGTAGCGAACCTTATGAGACCTTAACACTGCGAAACGACTGTCGTTTACTGGTCCTACTGACTTCCACTTTGGTGGAACAGTAAAACACACGGAGCATTCTCTAGCGAATGAAAACGTTTTTTTTAACCCCATTCCCCATAATCACAAGTCCGTCTTTACTTTTAAATGATGTATTTTAACTGGGACAGATTTTTATATTTCCTACATTACCCGTCCGGAATGAATAGCATATGGGCCAAGGTGTTGTCATTCCTATTTTTGCATGTCCTGCATCATCCTGCAGCCCTCTGAACCTCTGGAACTGCGTCCAGTGTTCTAGACTTTGGAGTTTCTAAAAGTAATTTTCAGTCTTTGTGAGTTTTAATCTACAATTACCGCCCCCCCCCCCCCCCCCCCCCCCCTCCCCAGCTACGTTTTTTTTTTTTACACTTCTACCATCGGATTTTCACACAAAACTATAGTCAACTATTTCATATTAAGTTCTTCGCTATTCATGTAGGGCTTTTGTTTTGTTCCTTGGAGACAATTTTGATGCATCCAGGAGAGCCTGTTCGATTCTAAAGTTTTTTTTTTTTTTTTTTTTTTTTTTCCTTTTTTCTTTTTTTTTTTTTTTCTTCCTTTGCTTCAATTGAAGTGCTTCCTATCGACAGGTAACTAGGATCCAGTACAAGCCTTAAGAGAGGGCACAGCCGTCTCTCGACGATTCTGCTGACTTCCAATTTGGAGGAACAGTAAAGAAAAATATGATAGAACATTCACAGAAATGCTAACCGGAAAATCACTTCTCATGGACTCTTCCATTTGAGCGCAAGTCTGTCGTGGAATGTTACGATGTTTAAACGTGAATTGATTTTAATGTGTGTTTTTTTTTCACACTCCTTGTATGGAAATTAAAGACACCTGGATGAAGGTTTGATTATCATTTCTATATTTGTCTATCCTGCATCAACCCGTAGACCCTTTGAGCATGTAGACTGGGTTCAGCGTTTAAAACTTCACACGCACACACACACACACACACACACACACACACACACACACACACACACACACACACACAGAGTATGTATAAATTTTCAGTAAACGAAGCAGGGAGCCCGCGACTTTTAAAAGTCTATAAGCTAGAACTGTGGGGTCTGTCATTTTCATCTGTCATTGAAACATTCCAGTACGAGGCTGAGCGATTTTCTCTAAAATCTTTGCAGTGTTGCTGTTGATATTATACCGACATATTTGCCCTGATTGTGATGACACTTATTCTTCCTCTCAACTTAGATTGCATAGCCTTCCTTCTCTTGATATCCGATTCTGCGAAGCAGTGTATGATAATGTGGCTTCAATCTAATGGTTCATGTTTATTATGACACTGTAATCCATTTGTTTAATTTTTACCCTTGCCAGCCTCTGTGTCTCCTGGTTTCTCTCTCGACGCCTGCTTGTTCAGGGCTGTGGCTTAAAACCATGATTATGAGGGTTTTCCAGTTGAAGACTGCACATTGCTCCACGCCAAACTGGACTTCAATTAAAGTTTCTACTTAACTGTGAACTGTGGGACAGAGGTGGAGACGATGAGGTGGGAGTCAATGCCATTGAGAGGGCACGGAAAAGCAGACAGCAGAAAGAAGTCTGTAGAAAGCCCTCACTTCAGACAGTTGTTGTTAAATTTGTTGTAGGAGGCAATAGCAATCAGACCGCCGAACCCAGGCCCGAGAGAGTAGAACACCTGCAGCGCTGCCTCTATCCAGACCTGAAACAAAGTGTATTGCATTTTATTGCATTGTATTGCATTGTATTGTATTGTGTTGTATTGTATTGAATTGTATTGTACTGTATTGTATAGTGTTGCGATCTGATACGTCTTTGACACGACATGTTTCTTTGTGTAAAATTTGGATTGTTCCGTCCGGTGAGATAGCGTTATCGTTGTAGCTTGCCCATGATTTGGATTTCCTTTCTTTCTTTCTATGTCTGCGTTTTTTTCGAAACATGTTTACAATTCAATCTTGAGTGTCACTTCAGAATTTTGGTTACAAGACTCTGCCTTATGTCTATGGGTTCATCTTGGTGCTCTTAGTGAATTCTGCTCTCATGACCTCCGCTTATCGTCCACTCTGAACGCGTGCATTAAAACAAGAAGAGATTGTTTGGTATTTAAACAAAACGTTCCCGGCAGAGGTAATAGAACCAATGGTAGCATGATAGCTGATTGTTCCTAGTTTAAAAACGTTTAATGTAGATCTTCAAAAATGAAAGAAATGTTGATAAGGTGAAGGAAAAGAAATGGACACTATGACGAGTTCTGTCATCAGGAGAATAAGAAGGATAGACAGGGGAACAGGGGCAGGAGTTAAGAGGTAACGGGCGATGTGTGGACGGGGAGGTAGATGTCCGAATGTTCACACGCCACCCTCACTAGTCAACAATGCTTTAAGACTCATTATAGAAAGCCACACACATCTCTAGTCTGAAATGTAGAGGAAGGAAGGAAACGAACGCATGCAGATTGGCGCCCAACCACCCACTCCCCAGCAAACACAGACAGACAGACAGACACACACACACACACACACACACACACACACACACACACACACACACACACACACACACACACACACACACACACACAGAGTTCTCTCTTTACAAAAGCATATAAGACGTCAGAAATCTACGATGGCGCTATATTCAGCATCATCTGTCTGGGATCAGAGAAAAAGAACATGATTCTTTGTTGAAGAAATTCAGCCCACTTCAGCCAAATGCAGATATCTTATTTGATTTCGGAATCAAAATAAAACAAATTACCAATACCACGCTTGCAAAATGTCATCTTCTTCTCCTTCATTTAAAAAAAATCGGAATAGTGTTAAAAGAAAATTTTTCAGATACAGATTATTGTAATTCATAACAATTTGTTGCAGATGGTGGCGAGCTTATTGCAGAAACAACCCCAGTAATACACTGTGACGGACAGACATACGCTAACTGACGGATATTTTCCCCAGTATCTCCACAGTTCCATTTGAAAGACTCGATCACCGTAGGGTCCAGAAGACGCTCAAAGTCCGGAGTGATGTAGAAGAGGATACCATCCACCGAACCAGGCAAGGTGACCCCCCGCACCAGAAGAATGGTCAGCAAAATGTATGGAGCTGTGACCGTCACATAGACCACCTGTCAAACAACCAGACATGGAATCAAACTGTGATTGTGTCCATAGACCACCTGTCAAACAATCAGACATGGAATCAGACAGTGACCGTCACATAGACCACCTGTCAAACAATCAGACATGGAATCAAAATCTACAACAAAGTCAGACCCAGAAGCGGAAGCAGAGCGAGGATCAATGTTACAGAAATTAGATTTAGGATCGTAATCATGCTCAGAATTTAAGGGGAAAAATAAGAAAGAGAATAAGACAGGGAATGAGAAACCGAACCAGAATCCAAATACTGCTGGGAGACTGAATACATCTCTCACTTTTCCTGAAGCCTTGATTCCCTTCATAAAGTATCAGAAAGACGAGGAGAGTGACGACGACACACTGACACACCGCCAGGTACCACACCACGTGACCAAGTTCGTGAAACCCGCTGGAAACTTGCAGGGCATTATGTCTGAAAAACAAAATCAAGCAAAACATGTCAGTCCACTGACAAACAATTTTCCGTGTCACGACTTCTCCCCCCCCCCTCTCTCTCTCTCTCTCTCTTTTTTTTTCTCCACACACACACACACAAATACGAGTGTTGAACATGACAGGCACAGGCATAAGACTGGCTGATGATCTTCCGTGCATAGACTCAAATCTATATGACATTGCACACAACATGTTTCATAGTGTACAGAATTTATTGCTTGAATTTCAGTAACAAAAAAAGGATCCTTTCCAACCATCTCACTCCAACGGTGAAAGGTGTGCACACAGAACAAATTGATGTAAACTGTCATTCTCTTACAAAGACAACGGCAAACCAGCAGTCCTAAACCTGACCAGACTCACATGACCCCCTCCCCCCCCCCCCCTCACTCCGTACTCTCTCCATCTCCAGCCACCAGCATACATCCAGAAATGACCGTTTCCATTCTGGAATCATTTTGCCCAGTGAGTGCACGAACAAACAGATAAACAAACGAATGAACAAACAAACAAACAACCACACAACACCACACAAACACAAACAAAAAGTCCACCCTGCCGACAGAGAATCTATCCGTGTATCGTAAAAGTATCTTTAGAGATTGTTTGAACAATTATTTTTCCATACCTGATAGAAATAACAAACAAGGTTACAACATTCACACGCATAGAAAAGTGGGAACATACCGAGAATTGCCGAAAAAAAAAAACAAACAAACTAAGTGTAGGTTCAAACATTTTATACACTATTAACAGTGAATATTGTTTGCTCAAATTCTTAACTTTCTGAATAAAAGTGCACATTCCTTCTTTTTTTTTTTTCTACTTACAAAAACAAACTCATCCGCAAATCGTTTTCATTGCGCGACAATAACAAAGACTGTAAAATAAATAGTAGGGAGATGTGAACAGGTCAAATATTTATAACATCCATTCTCATAACTAATAATCAACTTGAAAGGCTGATGTCTTTTTTTTTTATATAGAAAAATGTTGTCAATGTATTAAATTTTTAGTCCAATAAACTTCACAAACGATTTTCTTTAAATAAATGTAGAATTCAAGCTTAAATCAACATAATATAAAATTACGAAATTGGAATTACAATAAAACACGGTTGAAAATTAATTTCCATGAGATTCATTTCAGCAGCTGATGTACTCGTGAGAAAACGAGTCTGTCACTATATACAGAATCAAAATTTCAAAAACGAGATAACACCATGTTTTGATAGTGGGATATATGTAGACGTATAGATACTCCCCTGGCTCAAGGCACCTTCAGCTCCATACTCTGCCTACTTGTCACTGTTCCTACCCCTACTTAACAATCCCCCTGTCCACTGTCCCCCCTGCTCGATATTCCGTCTGATCTTCACCCCCTGCCCACAACACTTGTTCTGTGGAAGGAGGGTACGAAAGGAAATACTTCCCAAGCGCGCGGGCACACTAAGGCACACATGCCGAAGTCAAGTAGAGAGAGTATCGGGCAGGGGAAGTATTGAACTGGGGAAGTATTGAACTGGAGAAGTATTGAACTGGGGAAGTATTGAGCTGGGGAAGCATGAGCTCGGGAAGCTTTGAGCTGGGGAAGTATTGAACTGGGGAAGTATTGAGCTGGGGAACTATTGAACTGGGGAAGCATTGAGCTGGGGAAGTATTGAACTGGGGAAGTATTGAGCTGGGGAAGCATTGAGCACGGGAAGCTTTGAGCTGGGGAAGTATTGAACTGGGGAAGTATTGAGCTGGGGAACTATTGAACTGGGGAAGCTTTGAGCTGGGGAACTATTGAGCTGGAGAAGCATTGAGCTGGGGAAGCATTGAGTTGGGGAAGTATTGAACTGGGGAAGTATTGAACTGGGGAAGTACTGAGCTGGAGAAGTATTGAACTGGAGAAGTACTGAACTGGGGAAGCATTGAGCTGGAGAAGTATTGAAACTGAAGAAGTATTGAACTGGAGAAGTACTGAGCTGGGGAAGTATTGAACTGGGGAAGTATTGAGCTGGGGAAGTATTGAACTGGAGAAGTACTGAACTGGGGAAGTATTGAACTGGGGAAGTATTGAGCTGGGGAAGTATTGAACTGGAGAAGTACTGAACTGGGGAAGTATTGAACTGGAGAAGTACTGAACTGGGGAAGTATTGAACTGGAGAAGTACTGAACTGGAGAAGTACTGAACTGGGGAAGTATTGAGCTGGGGAAGTATTGAACTGGAGAAGTACTGAACTGGGGAAGTATTGAACTGGAGAAGTACTGAACTGGGGAAGTACTGAACTGGGGAAGTATTGAACTGGAGAAGTACTGAACTGGAGAAGTACTGAACTGGGAAGTATTGAACTGGAGAAGTACTGAACTGGGGAAGTATTGAACTGGAGAAGTACTGAACTGGGGAAGTATTGAACTGGGAAGTATTGAGCTGGGGAAGTACTGAGCTGGGGAAGCATTGAACTGGAGAAGTATTGAACTGGATAAGCATTGAACTGGGGAAGTATTGAGCTGGGGAAGTATTGAGCTGGGGAAGTAGAGCTGGAGAAGTATTGAACTGGAGAAATGCTGAACTGGGGAAGTATTGAGCTGGGGAAGTATTGAGCTGGAGAAGTATTGAGCTGGGGAAGTATTGAGCTGGAGAAGTATTGAACTGAAGAAGTACTGAACTGGAGAAATACTGAACTGGGGAAGTATTGGGCTTGTTTGGGAAGCATTGAGCTGGGGAAGTATTGGGCTTGTTTGGGAAGCATTGAGCTGGGGAAGTATTGGGCTTGTTTTGGAAGCATTGAGCTGGGGAAGTGTTGGGCTTGTTTGGGAAGCATTGAGCTGGGGAAGTATTGGGCTTGTTTGGAAGCATTGAGCTGGGGAAGTGTTGGGCTTGTTTGGGAAGCATTGAGCTGGGGAAGTGTTGGCTTGTTTGGGAAGCATTGAGCTGGGGAAGTGTTGGGCTTGTTTGGGAAGCATTGAGCTGGGGAAGTACTGGGTTTGTTTGGGAAGCATTGAGCTGGGGAAGTATTGAACTGGGGAAGTACTGAACTGGGGATGTATTGAACTGGGGATGTTATGAGCTGGAAGACCAAGACAGTGCGTGCGTATGGGATGAGAAATTAGCGCAGAAAAGAGCTAGTGATGGAGAACAGCAGCAATGAAGACCAGACCGCAAACATCGCAATGAACGGACAGAAGCAGGAAGAGGTGGAAGCGTTCAAATACCTCCACACTAATGAAAGACGGTCGCTGTACAATAGAAATCAAGGTCAGATTAGCTCCTGCCACATCAGCCATGGCAAAGCTCACAAAGCTGTAGAATAGTAACATGATTAGCTGGAAAAAAAAAAAAAAAACTCAAGCTATACAAAGCACTCGTCCTCTCTTAGTCTTCCTGTACGAGTGTGAGAGCTGGCCCTTGACGGCAGGGTTGAAGAGGAAGATCCAAGCCTTTCAAATGAAGGCGTACAGAAGAAGACTGCTCGACATTTCCTGGACACAGCACAGAACCAACGACTCTGTCCGAGAGCAGATGATCACACTGGCAAGATCAGAAGAACCCCTCTTGGCAACGGTCAAGAAAAGAAAGGTTGTTTCACGTGACACGACACGACTCGCTGGCACAGACAATCCTGCAAGACACGCTTGAAGGAGGAAGGCACAGAGGCAGGCAGAGAAACAGCTGATCGGAAAACTTGATAGAAGAAAAACCCTCAAGCTGCCGAACTACTGCGAGAAGCAGAGGACAGGCTGCGATGAAGAAGACCGACGGAGTCGTGCCTCACGTCCCCCCTACGACCACTTCAGTCACGGGATTGGGATGATGATGAACACAGTTCCCTTTGCAGCTGTATCAAACAAAACTTAAAAGCGCCAAATAAACTAGAGACATCTGTACTAAAAGCCTAACATTGAGATCAGCGTCATTCATTTCATCAACCTAGGATGATGACGAACATTTGGAATAAGTCAGGGCTGAAACGCGATACGTGACGAAAGCGAAATTAAAGCGTAACTGACCCACATTTCTGGGGAAAATCGGAAGTAAGCTACATCCAGCCTTTCCTCTGTTCTCGACTGACATGCATGTTATTCTTGCCCCTACTCTCAGTGCTCCCCTACTGCCTCTTGCAATGCATCTGACACATGAATCCAAGTGGGCAGACCCTCTATCTATTGTTTGTGTTACACCGCAACATTGTGAAAACACATTTAGTACAAGACCTTTCCATCATTTACAAACATTGCACACATCCTGCTGTGATAATAGTACATTGCCATGATCAGTTATGAGTTGTTGAGGTGCTTAATCAGACACAATATTTACAACTACGTTGGCCATCATGATTTAATAGCTATGGCGAATGCCTTGCTGGTCACATTAGAGTATTATTACTGCTGTATGTAAGATCGTTGTACATACAAAAGCGTACACTTGGTGCACCATCATCAGATTAGTTGCTTAAAACACAATGCACAGCCAACTCACTGCCAGAATTCTTTCACCCGCTGTCATCGGTTTGGGTCCGGTGCCATTGCCTAGGAGCCAAAAGAAAAACGCTTTCAGCTTTGTCAGACAAGGGATGCAAGAATACGGGTGCCACACACACACACACACACACACACACACACACACACACACACACACACACACACACACACACCCCTCCCTTACTCAACCCCTTTCCGCTACACACACTTTTGCAAACAGCTTTATGTGAAATTGTAGAAAAACATATCTGCTGGTAATGATCGAGGTCTAAACGAATACATTAGAGTTCCTTTGTTTACCAAGCTGTGAATTGTTCAATAGGTTCGTAGACTCTGGCTTTGAATCAAAAGAATGGGTTACAGGGATAATTGTGCCATTTCATGAAGGAAAGGCTTACAGGTATGATTGCAATAGCTTCACGGTGATAACGTTGTTCAGTTAGTTCGTAAACTGTTTTGCATCAGTTCTCTATAAAAGGCTTATAGATTTTGCGGGAAAGAATGGGTTTCTTTCAGCAACGCAATCAAATTTACAAGTATGCGCAACATCAATTGACTTTTCGTTCTTATATAGCGCTAAATTGATATGTATGCCATCATAAAGCAAAAATGGTGCTGAGCCCTTGTCGGCTGTAAACAGACATTCACATCTGTTTGGATATGAGCATTATGTCCTTAAATCATAAAGCAGTGGATTTCTGGAAAGATAATCGAGGTTGTAATAAATATTAGACCGACAACAATCGTGCGATTTCATTCAAATCCATTTTTTTGTTCCTCTAAGTTTCAGAGAACTGAGCATAGGTAGAATCTTTTGACTTTTTCAGTGTTTCAAAAGAATATTCAAAAATCTTTTATTGATAATGGATTTTGTATTCTTCTATGTGACTTGGCCGTATAAAAACTACATCACTTTCCCGTAACTTGTCCTCATGATACAAATATTTGGATAATACCAGCACTGCTTTGTAGAAGGATGTTGACGATTTTTAAATGTTCTGCAGAAACAGAAACCTAAAGTTACTTCAACCAAAAGTGAAGTAGTCGTTTTCCACAGCAGAAATACATCAGTGATGTATCTACTTTTGGGTAATCAGAAATTAGGGAATGATAATCCATTTGAATATACAGGTTCCAGAATTAAGTCGAACAGGTTTTTTTTTTTTTTTTCCAAAATGTAAACGTGCTATAACCAAGCACTAAAGTTACTGTTCTCGACAGACATCTTGAAATGAAACTTTGGCTTCTGATATCTGTTTGTGGCTTTTCCTTTTCCTTGGCCATACCGATGTCACTGCATGGCTATGAAGTTTGGTTTGGAAAAATGTTGATGATGCATTGAAAAGTTTGCTCGGAGATTTATTATTTATTTTTGTTCATGTTAAACAAAAAGATACTGACTATTATGGTTGAAAAGAAACAGGTATCTACCCGATTTCAGCCCCAATGAAAGCAACAATGATCAGGTTCTGGACTGGTATAGTAACACTTGCATCCAAAGCAATACTCTACCAAAATCATGCATTATGTACGGATTACAGAAAAAGATATTTTTGATTCCCGATGGTGTCATGTAATGCGGAGCGATATTTCATATGCTACGCGATTACATGAAACAGTACAGATTAAGAAAAAGATTATTGATTCGTGCGTTACACTATAGGTTAGTCGTGTGACACAAGGGAGCGTACTGGCTGAACGTGGCCCAGAGTTTGAGTGAAATTTTTAACACTGTTCACGCGCGATTGAATATAAACAGGCGTTGACCTGTATCGGTGCGCACTCTGAGAATGGAACGGATGATTAGATGAAGAAGAGGCGGATTGTGCCCAATGATAAAGGCAGAGGCCTAACGCATACAGAAGTATGTGAATTGTAGTTGAA
>JADBJO010005731.1:19757-27257 GCA_016801955.1 Conus betulinus | reverse complement strand
TGATGTCCATGCCGAAAGCTGCAGAATATCTGTAAAGGCTCCCTGCTAGGCTCTGTGGTGTGTGTGTGTGTGTGTGTGTGTGTGTGTGTGTGTGTGTGTGTGTGTGTGTGTGTGTGCGCGCGCGCGCGCGCGTGTGTGTGTGTGTATGTGTATGTGCATGCACGTGCATCTGTATGTATACGTGCATGAATGCAGTGTACATATGTCTATCATCCCAACCAATTTACCGTACACAACACCAAAAACAACAAGAGAACAACAATAAAAAATGATACGATTAGGCATTGTGGTGCAGGTGGTCAGCATGGGGGGGACAAATGGGCCAAGAGGCTACGTGTTCGAAGCCCATCACCCCATCAACTGGCGTGAGTTTTCTACCTCGTCTGACTCCTATCTAGTGTTGAGTGTACTCTGGGCTGGATGGATAGGTAGAGAAGCATCACAGTGTCAGGTCTCACTCATAAATAGATTTTTTTTGGTATTAGAATATTCCTGACCAACACTGCAGGTGTCTGTATCCCTCGGGTCTGCATGACCGCCTGATATATTTTCAAAGGAACTCTTGAGTAGCAGCACTTGCATGTAATCTAAGACTGGAAAGGAGGCCAAAGCACCATCTTCATGATTTCAAGCACATTTCACATGTAAAAAGTCTCAACTTTTGCAGCCCTTCACGCCTGGCTGTCTTGGTGGTCTCAGTGTTGTTGTTTTTTTTATCTTAAATTGTATTTCTAGGTGTCACAGGCACGATTCACGACGAGTTATGTGCATCTGCTGTGTGCTTAGCCAGAGAGAATTAGAAAAAAAACATTTCTTTCTTTCCCTCCTTGTTTTCCGGTGTGAACATTACTCACCGCCGAACCTTGACGAATTCAACTAATAGACTTGCACAGACCGGGTATGACTGTGGAGGTTAGGCACATCTGCTCCGTACGCTCGCTGTCCCACTTGTTGGTCAGGTAGTATTCGTTAATCCCCCCCCCCCCCCCCCCCCCCCCCAGAGGATAAGAATATTTTATTTTTGCTCACATGTCGATTCATTGTCCAATAATTGTAGTTAACTGATAGTGCTTTCTTTAAACATTTTTGATCGAAATGTTCAGACTTTGTTATATTTGCATTTGTTTTCGAAAGTGCTCAGTCAGTTTGCTCGTTCGTGTGTTTTTGCTGAGTTGTACGGGTTTGGTCATTTCGATTCTGCGCTTTCTAATCTATCACTACTTTTGATGTTGAATAGTGCTAGATTGGGTATTTTATGGTATTGTTCACTTTGTAGGGATTTTTTCGTCTGGGGTGCTGGCTGGCTGTGAGCACTGGTGGGAGCATCTGAGCGGTCCTTCTTCCCCCTCCTGGTAGCCTTCCTGGAGGCCAGGCCTTGCCTTCTCTCCCCCCCCAGTGGCTTCGGCTCCGTGACAGCCTGTAAGCCTCCTACTTCCTGAGCAGCTGTGTCTTCCTTCTGGATGGCTGAACGGTGACTTTGTCCCCCTGTGCCCAGTCGCAGCTGTGGGACCAACTTCATCTTCCCCTGTGCCCAATCGCAGGTGTAGGACCACTTTCTTCTTCTGTGCCCAGACGCAGCAGTGATATTGTGCGGACTGCCTTCAGTGCATCTGAGATTGAGGTCAGAGCTGTTTCTTTTCTATGTGTGTGTGTGTGTGTGCATGTCAACCCCAACTTGGACAGAAACACACCTGACGTGCGATGTGATATCGGAATCATATCCATAAACACTTGAAGATAATTCTCTGTAGGAAAGTAAAGATCCTTTTTTTGGTTGATGTTGGTATTGTGTCATGATGTAGTGATGATATGAAGTGATCCTTCACCCTCTTGTTACTGTATTATGTCATGAGTGAAACTGTGAATTATTTTCTAGCGTAACAGGGAGAGTGGGTGCAGACATACATTAATGAATTAGTTTACTCTTACATGTTGATGTTTCCTGTGTGCTAAAAGAAAAAGAAAATCATTTCCATTTCCTTGTTAGATTCCTGTTTGGGCTATTATGCTGTAGGGTGATGTGAGTTAGTGAAAGGAAGATTGATTTGACAAAATACACAAACAACTTGCACGCCTTCACACATACAGGAGACAGATATAACAGATCTTTTCGCAAGCGCCACTCACTCTGCTATGTGACACTAGGTCCATGTTGGTGAGTTTCATGTAAAAGACATTCAGTATCAGCAAGTTCACCGAGATTGTAGTACACAGACATGGTGGTGTCCTCTAAAAGGAGAGCACTCACAGATGCTGGATCCGCACCTGAGCAATCATTGTCGTCAGTATGCGGCTTAGTGGATGTGTCTTGCTTGTTGTGCTGCACTAGAACTGGCATTGCTGAACATTACAAAGTAACTCAGCAACAAAGCAGTGTATTCTCTGATGGGATTCCTCGTGACAGTTTCATATTGATCGCTTCCTGTTGGTTGCCTGTATTGGGGGTTCAACGGGACAAGTGTGGAGTGTGTGGGCAGCTGGAAGACGCAGCATGGGAGCAGTGCCACTGGGGTGTGTGGAGGACAAGACAGCAACAACAAACAACAGCAGAAAAAAAAAAAAAAAAAAAAAAAAAAAGGGGGGGGGGAGGTAAATATATTGCTCATTTTGGAAAACAACTGGATAAAAAAAAGAGTATTCTATGCTTGTCGCGGAAGGCTGTTCTGATTGGTCTGCCTTGAGTGTCTGTTATATTTCAAAATCTTAGTCCCTCCCTTTTTTTTCCTTTGTGTGTATGAGATCCAACGACACCGATAAGACCGTTGAAGAGACGTCACCAATAAGACCATTCAAGAGGTTCCAAAAAGCAACAAGAATGCTCAAAATTAAGTAATCTTAACCTACGTTGAAGCCCAAGAGACACGTCAATGAGTCCTATAGCATTTTCAACGGTTTCAGACAGATTCCATAAGTATGAATGATAACTTCAGCTTAGAATATAAAAGGAAATCTTAAACGAGGCAGGGAACAGTAAGCAGAGGACAGTAAACAAGTACGGTATCTTTTTGCACCCATGCTGAGATAAACACACGCCCATAACTCGAAATGAATGCTGCCTACGACACCGAATCGCCTAGCACACAGAACAAACAAGGAGACATCCACCAGCCACTGTGGCGAAGTGGTTAGCGTCGTGGACTCCCGGCTGGGATGTCGTAGATTCGATTCCCATGAGAGTCATGTAGAATTTTTCTACCCTGACCGGCTCCTACCTAGAGTTGAAATTGCTATGGGCTAGGTTGGGAAGACTGGGACCACACAGTCGAGTTTCATCCTCTTAATGGATGCGCCTCTGACAGTGTTGCTCAAATTTCCTGACCAAACACTGCAGGTGTCTGTATCTCTCAGGCCTGGTTGATGCTGGGATATATCATCTTCATATATATATATATACCATAAAAGAAGCGTAGAGTACACCCTGTCATGCAGTCTCGGACCGGAATGGAAATCGGTAGCATCATCCTCATCATCCTCATTCTATCGATCAGCATAAAAAACAGATGCCTCAGACTCTGTGGCCCTTCATGTCCTGCCCTCACGGTGACCACAATTTTGATGTCCTCTCCACGTCTGTGACCTTGGTTTGGTTCTGTTGGGGTCACCAGTATCGGCGAGTCCATGGGGCTGTTGTTGGACGGCCGTGATAGCGCCCTCTGAAGGGAGAGCTCACTCACGCTGGCTCCGTGACTTAGCAATTATCGTCGTCAGTAGGTGGTGTCCTGCGTTTGTTGGATCAGAACAGGCGCGACTGAAACACCACCAAAACCTCTGCAGCAGTGCAGTGTCTCCTCTGGTGGGTTGACTGCTCCCTATGGATTGCTGGTGCTGGGGCTGCGGCAGGACTGACTGGGCTGTGGCTGTGGACGGGATGTTGGAATTAGCAGCGTTGGTGCACTGCCACTGAAGTGGCACAGAAGATGGGACAGTAATATCTGCTGGGCGATTCAGTGTCTAAGGCAACATTCAGTTGGACTTATGGGCGTGTATTTATTTCACCATGGGAGCAAGAATTACCCTAGTTGTTTACTGTTTACAATATACAAGCACAGAACCGATACTCAGGAATGAAAACAATACTAAAATTTTGTAGAACTAAGAGCATGAGTACTTTGATAAGCAAATCTTTGTGCAGTTGGTAAAACTTTCTTTCCTTGAAGTGAAGAGCTGATGGGCTCACCTCGATTCTTGTACATTGTTAAAATCCAGTATATCTCGTGTCCTTTTTGGAATTATTAACCTGTGGCAGTGCCTGTAGCAAAGGTTTTTTTTTTCTTCTGACAAATAGTTGTACACAGCCTGGGATTAAATGCAAAGTTTGAGCACTTATAAATTCGGATTGTTAACAGCCAGGAAAGTGTGCTGTTGTAGACCAATAAAAGCAGGTTTTCCATAGGGAACAGGTGGCTTCCCTAAGCGTAAAGAAAGCGCGGACACTAGCTTATATGATCCTTTGAGGGGGGCTGTCACTGTCATTTTGAACTAAGTACCCCTTCGGGACAGTTTCCGATAGGCTGTGGCTGAGTGGGATTACAGTAAAGCGGTGTCTTTTCTTTAAATAGTATCATAGCTTTTCCGTGGAGGGAGATAAGAATTTATGCGACGTGGAGCAGAATTGCCCGCCGCACCTCCCCACCCCCCTGGCCCTTCATTTTGAACTGCCCGCGACAAGTGCGTTGAGGTGATGCAAATGTCAGACGACTGCTGAATCGTGTACATGAGATCCTCGTCTTCAATCCTTGTTCCGTAGTCATTACTTAATTAATCCATTACCTAAACCCCCTGCACAGTTGTGATCTAGTCGCTCAGCAGATATGTTGTAGTGTATATGGATTTTTTTGCACGCAGTGGCATTACCTTGATGAAACTGAAACTGACTGCTTTGAGAAATATTGTTGTTTGAAATAACGGGCTGTATATTCTCTGTAATGATTAAAGGTGACAGAGTTTGTAGTGCAGGTGTGTGAAAGCTAGTCACTAAACTGATGGACAGAAGCCGTGTTGGGAAATGGTGTGTTTTGCTGTGCCGCATAGTCGTTGTCAATGTTGCTTGCTTCGCCAGACGGAAGTAAACTCTCTCTGGTTTGAGTTCTTCTTGATCACATAAACTTTTCATTTGTATGCATGCATCCTAGCAAGCAGCACGTCTCTCTCTCTCTCTCTCTCTCTCTCTCTCTCTCTCTCTCTCTTACAGAGTTTTTATGACATTTCATTTGTATGCATGCATCCAAGCAAGCAGCACTCTCTCTCTCTCTCTCTCTCTCTCTCTCTCTCTCTCTCTCTCTCTCTCTCTCTTTTGTCACACATTTCATTATACAGAGTTTTATGGCCATGTTTTCAAGATATGGCTGACACTGAGCTCAGTGAAACGCATACAAATGTGCAATGCCAAAGAATGAGAAGGGATAGGAACAGTGTCTTCTTCTTTCACTACTAGGAGTCCCATTACACCTAATGGAGGCATTCACCCACACCCTTGTTGGTCTGACTGGCTCTTTGTCTGCCTCTCGTTCATGGCTTGGCTATATGTTTTAACATATTTCACAGGTGATAGTGTCAAATGATCAAGTTTGAAGCAAGTGCTTGCTCACACACACACACACACACGCGCGTGCGCACACACACACACACACACTCTCTCTCTCTCACTCTCTCAAAGAATATGTTTCACTGTGAGTGCCTGAGTGAGCAAACAGGACGAGCAAAGCGGACAGTTGGAAAGGGAGACAAGATTCTGTTCCTGTCCTTTCTTCCTGGGCAAAGTGAAAACGCATTCGACAGCACAAACCAGCTGAATGCGGTGAAACCGTAGGCTAATGTTGTCAAAATGCGTTCGTGTGTGACAAATGACCCAGAAGGCCCACGATTGATACGAATACTTTGGGTCGTTATGAAAGTGCAGCGTGGGTTAATGTGTCGTATTAAATACCGTTGTCTTCTGCTTACATCTGTGACCTGTCAGTGTTTTGCTCCGTAAAAACAATGCAGTCAACTACAGATTGCTTTCTCCGGACTTCCAGTACCGCTGACTTTGAACTATGGCCAACACTGGGTGTAGGGAGGAGATGGGGAAGTCAGCACCGGGAGTGTGGGAGTAATGGTAAGTTAGGGGCATTGGAGATGCCAAACATACTCACATGCGCGCGCGCGCACGCACACACACACACACACACACACACACACACACACGCCAAACACTCATATGCGCGTACGCGTGCGCGCGCACACACACACACACACACACACACACATGCACATGCGTGCATGTATACATACACACACATAAATATGCATACACAAACACACACACCCGTGCGCGCACGCACGCTCGCACGCACGCACACATGCACGCACAAACACACATTAACATGCACACACACACGCACACACACATACTCGCATGCACGCACACGCGCACGCATACAAACGCACCCACGCACGCACGCACACACAAAAACATCACACACACACACACACACACACACACACACACACACACACGCGCGCGCGCGCGCGCGCGCGCGCGCACGCACGCACACGCACGCACCCCCTCCCCCCCTACACACACACACACACTGATAAAAACTGAAAGACAGCACACACAAAGACACAGAGAGATGCCGGCACTCCACTCACCCCTCCCGTTCCTGTTACACAGGTAGGGAAAACGCCAGATGTTCCCGATGCCCACGATGTAGCCCATGAGGGTCAGGAGATACTCCCTCTTCTTGCTCCACGACTGCCGTTCACCTTTTTGTCACAGCCACTCTCGCCCTTCTCTTTCACCTGTATCGCCTCCTCCTCCTCCTCCTCCTCCTCCTCACCTCTACCCCATCATCAGCAGAATCACCGTTTGTCATCTTCATCATCGTTATCATTTCTGCCTTTCTGGACCAAGTTTCTTTGTTGTCGTTAGCTTCATCGTCCAGAAACACTTGAACGATATGATCGCCAACGGAGGGAGACAGCTCGGTGGCAGCCATGGCCTTCTAACCGACAGGTTTGCCAGTGAGGGCCACCCCCGACACTTTCTGCTTTATATAAACAGACCAACAATAGCGATACACGGTGGTGAAGCCACACAAACGCACTCACACACACAGAGAACATGTTTTAGCCAATGACATTCAGCGTCCAACTCCCTCTTGCATGACTGCCCTAACCCCGACCGGTATCTCCCCTTCTTCTCGCACACATCGCCAGGGCCTCCCTTCCTTACTTCCCCCCTCTCTCTCTCTCTCTCTCTCTGGTAGTGGTGGTGGTGGTGGTGGTGTCTATTGGTTTCTTTTTCTTCTTTCTTCTTTTGTCAAAGGTTCTCATGCAAGCAATTGTTCCATTTTTTCATGTGTGTTTGTATTATTGCTTTTTACTATATATCGATTTTTTTTTCTTGCCCAGAGGGCTGGATGTAAAAAAAGCATTCATGCTTAGTCCATTACCCTCTTAAAATAGAATTCGTTCGTTCGTTCGTTCGTTCGTTCGTTCTCTCTCTCTCTCTCTCTC
>JADBJO010005731.1:7257-9757 GCA_016801955.1 Conus betulinus | reverse complement strand
ATGTTGGGCACATAATTTCATTGATCATCTAAACGGGTTTAAGTTAAGTTTGACAGGCATATGATCTCACTCAATTCGCTCATATAATTTCAGCTCGCAAACATCACACAAAGAAGAAAATAATCAACAAGACATTAAAATTCATCATATACGCAGCACCCACTGTCTGACATATATGTGTAGGGACCATTCGATCGGCATAAACACGTACCATTTAGAATACATACATCGACCGTAGTGCACATATTTGACATCAGTTTGCCATAGTTGTTCAGTGACTTCTCTTCAGAGCATCTACTTATACTATGTGGGTAACTAGAGAGCTAGAAATCTGGAGCTTCACCACAGCAATTTTCCTGACAATGATGAGAACGATTTGACGTCCTGCTGTTCAGATCCCCACAGAATCACACATGCAAATCCCCAACAAACATTCAGTCAAGAATTCTGCCAACAAGGCAATACCATGTTCACTGTCAAAAAGCGCATACTGTGGAGACCGCTCAGAAGGAACATAACAAAATACACAAAGAACACCTTCAACAGAACCAAGCAATGATGTATTCAGAATGAAAGCACTAAAAACATTGGATTTGATATTTGCCTGTTTAACACGTATAATAATGCGCTTTTTTTTATCAAGCATAGCAGGCCACCTGATTGCCTCCCTTCCGCAGTTAATTGAACAACAGGAACACACACACGTTTGTATCGCCGGACAATAGAGTTGAAGAAAAGTTCTCTACAAACGTTCCAACAAAACAAAATCAAAAGAACCAATAAATGAGATAAAATCCATGTCAGACAATTAAGAAGTAATCCCATTCACATTCTAATGTAAGAACGAGAACGGTTGTGTTTTAACACATGTATCATTTTGTATAAAAATCATCAAAAATTGGAGCTTTATCTATAATTTCCACGGCAACCGGGTCACGCCCTCGCTCACACATATTTTTTTTTATCCCACACGATGCGGCTCATAGCACGAACTGTCCACTCCACTCCCTACGAAACCCACGCACACATCGGAAATTTCACGTGCGACGGCACCGTCAATTTCACTGGATTGTGACAGTGATGACACCGGTGTCTTGCTAACATATGAGTCCCGCCCACAAATACTCCTGATGTAAGAACAATACAGGGATCGACCGACACCCTATTTCAGCTCAACCAATCTGTCTTCAGCATCCACGGAAAACATTTTGCCGTCGATCAAGAGATGACTGAAGATGATCGTGGCTCTCTTGCCCGATTTGTTTCAGGTATGATGTCAGTCTCCGTCTCAGGTCTCTTACTCGTCGGGAGAAATCTATTCCCATGGAGATGTGGGACCCTTGAAGTCTACGCTTGTTTCGTAGAATGTTAATCTTCTGCTCATAGAAGACACACCGTGCGATGATGGGCAAGCCAGGTCTGTTGTTCAGCCCATGAACTCTGTCGAACTCTATGTCGTCAGTCACTTCCAGTTTCTCAGTGAACAGGTCTCGGAGTAATCGTTCACAGCCTACGCTTGTTTCATTTTCTTTCCTGGGTAAACCATAAAACATCCTCAAATGTGGTGCGAGTCCTTAAGGACGAACTCCGCTCCGCGATCTACGAAATCAGATTTTGGATCTCGGGAAAACGAACAGTGATTTAAGTACTGAACTGGAAAAATGTGATGCAAAAAATAGATGACATGGAAAGTCGTTCCAAACGCAATAATCTGATATCTTATGGTTCACCCAGGCAAGAAAATGAAACAAGTGCAACACTTCATGGAAAGATTAATTAGCACACACTAATCAATATAACAAGCCCCACAGACTTCAATCTTGGACAACAAGACCTTCAAATACAATGCTTCTACCAAATCTCTCTCTCTCTCTCTCTCTCTCTCTCTCTCTCTCTCTCTCCTCTCTCTCTCTCTCCAAACAATCTTCTGTGGTGTTTTATGTATAGGTATAGGCATATGTCTACTTATGTCCATTTGTACAGACAAACATTGCATACGTATTGGAGACTAACCCTTTTTTTTCATTTGAGGCAAGTTTATTTCTTCTGTCATTTTCATATCTACATGCATTTTCTTTACTTCAAAATATATTAATGTACTTTGTTTTATCTTCTTCAGCCTTTATTTGGCTTCCTGTGGTTGCCTGGGCTATATCCAACACGAATTAAGTCATCATCATCATCATCATCATCATCATCATCATCATCATCATCCGCTCCTTTGTTCTTTTTTTCTTTTCCTTTTTTTTTTCCAAGGCAAACACTTTTATTTACTTGTAAAGAAATGTACAAACGGCAAATGTGTACAGAAAGCAGTACTACAAACAGCAAATAGGTCAGTATAAGTTCTTATCTTACATGAACAATTTACAAAGCAGCATTAATTTTACAAAATAAACAACAAATCCCATCTAACATAATAGTACAAACCAAGCACAATATTGTGTCTACACTGTCAGTGTCACACATTCACCTACTCACTGTTTTGAAGTGTTGTCCT
>JADBJO010005730.1:130000-153362 GCA_016801955.1 Conus betulinus | reverse complement strand
CGAACCTAAGCATGCACACACACACGCATAACTCTCTCTCTCTCTCTCTCTCTCTCTCTCTCTTCACACACACACACACACACACACACACACACACCACACACACACACACACACACACACACACACACACACACACACTTTCTAATCATATCCCTACAGCCACTCACATCCGTGTACAACTAAAACGTACAACTATACACACTTGCCCATAAACTCATACACCCATGTAGACAGGGTCGTCATCATCATCAACATTATTTCTATTACTACTACTACCACTACTACTACTACTATTACTGCTACTACTACTACTACTACTGCTGTGCTGCTGCTGCTGCTGCTGCTGCTGCTACTATCACTATTAGTACCACCATACAACATTCCATGAGACAAAGCACCGGCACATTAGTACCCACATATATATTTACACCCCCCCCCCCCCTCCTTCTCTAACCCCCTCGAAAGACATACACACAGACGTATTTCAGCTCATGGGGGAAAACAATCTATTTCACCCATTTCAGTCTGGATTTCGATGTAATGACTCCTGCCACACAGCATTATCTCGAATGTGTGAATTATGGCTTTCAAATATGAACCTATCACAAATGACAGGGATTGTCTTTCTTAACTTCAAAAAGGCGATTGATCTTGTGATCATTCCATTCTTTGAAAGAAACTGTCTATCTTCTTGAACCTTTCCTCGACGATCTCATTATTCCAATCATACTTGAACAATAGGACTTAGTATATATGGTGTTTAATAGCAAAAACCTCCGTTTCAGACATTGTCAAACATGGAGTCCCACAAGGCTCAGCTCTAGGCCTCCTCCTATTTTGCATCTTCGTCAATGATTTACCATTGTCCATATCAGATGAAAAAGTTAAGACAGATTTATTTGCTGATGACTCGTCACTCCAAACAAATGGTGGCGATCTACAGACAATACAAACAACTCTCCCAGGAAAGTCTAAATGACGTGTCAGACTGGTGTCATTCAAACCAACACCCAAAACCAAATATATGATTATAGCTACACGCTACAAGCACCAATGACTCCTCTTTGCCTTAAACTTCAGTTGAATGGCACTTCTATGAACAGGTAGATGGGCGTCGTGTTTTAGGGAAATGATAGATAAAAGAATTGAAATGGCAATCTCATCTCAATAATGTATGCAAAGTAGTCTCAAAAAACCCTTTTCCTGTTATCTCAATTAAAGCACTACGTCAACAGTACTATGCTTAAACTTTTCTTCAATGCACACACAATGTCAGGTATCAGTTACGCTCCAACAGTGTGGGACGGGAGTAGTGATGTCCACAAAAAAGGCTGAATTCTCTCCATAGACGTGCAGCAAAGCTACTCCATCCAGCCATACCTCTAACAACAAATGAAAAAACTGAAAGCACTGAACATACTTCCTCTGAGTAAGCAATCGGAATTCAGCAAGGCATCATTTACATTTACAATATCGACAGATACTATGCCATGTTATATATCAATGCCCTTTGTACAAGATTGAAAAGCTCTTCTGCCTCGAAGAAATTCCTTCTCCCCTACCCACGCATTGCTCAATACAAAACAAGCCTGGACTACTGTGGACCATGTATCTGGAACTCACTCACTCCATCTAGTCAACAAAATACGAATATACGTTCAAAGTTTTCAAGAAACATTTACATAAGCATTTTATGTCTCAACAATTTGATAATTCGATTAAAATCATTAGCGTCCATTCGCAGAGTTAACTGTGAACCATACTTTGAATACACCTTCTAAGCATATAACATACTCCACTTAATCGCTCATCCCCACTCCCACTCTGTCCACCATCCCTCTTCTCTTCCTTCTACCTACCATTCTCTCTCTCTCTCTCTCCCCCCCCCCTTCCTCCGACCTCTCTCTCTGTAGTTTTGTTTGTTTGCTGTATGTTTATTATCATATATCTATATATATATATATATATATATATATATATATATATTATATATTATATATATATATATATATATATGTTGGATATTTATATGTTTGTTGGTTTGATTGTTTGTTTGTTTCCTTCTGCTTGACTATCCACCATGTCATTATTACGTTTAAGAATAGTCTGCTTATCGTTGTAGAATTAGATTACAGTGGTGCTATGTTGACTTGTCAGTGTGAATGATATGTGTTGAAATAATGTATGCATTACAAGGACAGGTTTTTTAAGACAAGGCTTTGGCCTTAATCTCTTCATCCTTGCGTATTAAAGATCAATCAATCAATCAATCAATCAATCAATCAATCAATCAATCAATCAATCAATCAATCAATCAATCAATCAATCTCTTGCACACACGTACTCACTCAATTACTCGTACGCTTGCACACGCAGACACACACACACACACACACACACACACACACACACACACACACACACACACACACACACACACACACGTACACACAAACACACACACACACACACACACATACACACAGTCACTCGTACACATGCACACCATTCTCTCAGTCAGGATATGCGAGACGCCTGTGGGTGCGTTATTTTGGTATTGAAGATCATAGCCGTACTTTTCACTGTTCATACTAATGGCTGAGTGATTATCACAATCGTTTGCGGTACCTGTGTAAGCTTAAGTCCTTTGAGGAAGGCGAGGGTGTGCTGGCTGAAAATTTGGGAAAATGAAAAAAGCCAACTTGTTGTCTCCCTCTCATTTGATCAATGACTAAAAAGTCATAGGAGTTCGTCTGAGAAAAGATTCGTCAATGAAATAAAGTAAAACATGTGAAGTATCAATTTGTGGGAGCAAGCATACACGTGTCCTACACGTGCGCGCGCATGCATACACACGCACACGCAGGCGCGTGTGTGCACATGTACACTCGACATTAATTATAAATGCCACCTAATGAACCAGCCGCCGTGGCGAAGTGGTTAGCGTCGCAGACTCCCGGCAGACTTCCGGTGTGGGTTCGATTCCCATCAGAATCATTTTATTTGTGGAATTTTGCCACGGGGTCAGTTGGGAAGACTGGGACCACACAGTCGAGTTTCATCCACTTACTGGATGCGTCTCTGAGAGTGTTGCTCAAATTTCCTGACCAACACTGCAGGTGTCTGTATCACTCGGCCTGGTTGACGCCGGCATATAATATGAAAATAAGCGCGCAGAGGACAGCCCTGTCCTGCAGTCTCGGACCAGAATGAAAATCAGTAGCATCATCGTCACCATCCTCATTCTCATCGATCAGCATTTATATGACCCCCTCATGGCCTGCTCGTATGGTGACCTCAGTTTCGATGTCCTTTTCTACGTCTATGGCCTTGGTCTGATTCAGTCGGGATCACCAGTATTGACGAGTTCATGGGGCCTTTCGTTGGGCGGACGTGGTAGCGTCCTCCAAAGAGACAGCTCACTCACACCGGCTGCGCAGTTTAAGCAATTATTGTTGTCATTGGGGGGCTTAGTAGGTGGTTTCCTGGATCACAACAGGCGCCACTGAGCACCACCGAAGTGACTCGGCAGCAGCGCATTGTCCCTTCCACTGGGTTGCACAGACATATACACTCGGTGGAGGGCTGCATTTTAACGACTTGACATTGACTGCTCCCAGTGGATTGCCGGTGCCAAGGCTCAGGCAGGCCGGGTGTGGGTGTGGGCTGTGAACGGGGTTCGCAGTGAGCTGCGTGGGCGCAATGCCACTGAGTTGGCACGGAAGATAGGGCAGAAATGAAAAAAAAAAATGAAAAGAAAAACAAGAAAGAAAAAAAAAAAGCAAAAAACAAAACAAAACAAAAAAAAAGAGAAAAGCTGCTTAATGAACAAATTTAGATAATTTTGTGCACAGCCTCTCTCTCTCTCTCTCTCTCTCTCTCTCTGTCTCTCTGTCTCTGCTCTGTCTGTCTGTCTGTCTGTCTGTCTGTCTCTCTCTCTCTCTCTCTCTCTCTCTCTCTCTCTCTCTCTCTCTCTCTCTGCCAGTGCTAGAAACAAATACAGTAATCATTATTGCAGGTTTTTATATCAGTGATATTCAAAAACAGAACTTGGCATTGTTACTATCGTATCAAACAAATTTTTGACACTTGAAGTACACAGCATCTTAGATCATAACGTTCCTTTATCATGTTGGTAGAAAGAAACATATTTAAGTAAGAAAACCGATCAATTTTGATGGCTGCAACAAGACAACGTCCCAAGAGAAAAAATATTTTTAAAACAGACAATAATCAATGTATGCACGGGTGTGTGCGTGTGTGCATGCGTGCGTACGTGCGCGCGCGCGTGTGTGTGTTTGCGCGCGCGCGCGCGCGTGCGTGTATGTGTGTGTGTGTGTGTGTGTGTGTGTGTGTGTGTGTGTGTGTTGTGTATGTGTGTGTGTGTGAGTGTTTGTGTGTGGTGTGCGTGAGTGCGTGCGTGCGTGCGCGCGCGCGGGCGTGTGTGTGTGTGTGTGTGTGGGGGGGGGGGGGGGGGGGGGACGCGTGGGGCGCACACACGTGCGCCTTTTATGTGCTTTTGTTTTCTGTTTTGTTTTGTTTTTAGGGCCTTCATCATCTTGGACAAAATCCAAAGTTTTATTCTGGCAAAACAAAATGCATCATAATCTTGGAGTCTGTAAAGTGAAAAACAGTTTGCGAAAGTCGTGAACAACGGAAATGAAAATTTAGAAGGGTATACAGCCAAGCAATTTCAATCGTTAATGAGCGTAGAAATGTCTCACTTTTGGTATATTACCAGTACATAAAATTGAATTAACTGTCAGAAATCAGATCTGAACAAGGCTAACAACAATTTTTGAGATTGAAATTACAATGGACAAAAACCAGACCTAAATGAGGTTATGAAAGTTGATGATCAAACAATTAATGAACAATAGATAAATCAGTGTTAACAAACTTGAAAACTGATAAAGGTAATTGTAAATTACTGGACAATAAACAATCAGTGACGAGAAACCAAATACGAAACACTCGCACAGTTAATTGACGACTGATAACCAAAGGAATGATCAGAAATCAGATGTAAACCTGGGCATGTGTGTGCTATGAAGCAGTGGATACGAAATGTTCATATCTATTACCAAAACAAGCCACTTTCTGTTAGTGTCGTTCAATGTGAATTATTTCCTCTAGCTGATATTCTCTATGAATTTTCCTTGTCTTTAAATTGTCTGATGTAGTCTATGTCTTATCTTAATTCAGAAGAAATTTCAGAAACAGCTGGCTTGAAATTTCTGGACTGAAGTTTCCAGCATGGATCTAATTTTCTCAATGAAAGGAAACATCACGATCAGTGGATTTCGTCTTTATACGAAGCACGTACAGCAGGCGAGGTTTAAATTTTTTTTTTTAGGCTTTTAAGGTCATTCACAGGCAGAGGCTAGGGTTAACTTCAGTTTGGATTGGGGCTAGGCATAGGTTAGGGTCAAGGTAAGGTTCGGGATAAGTGTAATGATAGCGTCAGACAGAAAAGTAGAAGACAGATTTCATGAATCGTTGGCTCATCAACATTGAAAAGGTGTCCCCCTTGCATCCGCTTTGATGGCTAGGATTATGGTCCATTTTCAATTGGTTATAAGGTAGTGTTGAATCTTGGTCTTTGACTTTCTAAGTGTTTCATCGCTTGGTTGAATGCTAGGAAAACATCTTTGATAAACTCTAGATTTTAAAACGTGATTTTTTTGGTTTAAATTTAAGACAGATTTAAAATGGCCTCTTTTGGATCTGCAGATAACATCATCATTCCTCTCACAAAACACAAGAGAATCTGACATATACAAGTGAAATCTAAACGGCCCTTTTGGACTTAGTTTTTGTCGTCTCCAGATGTTCCGGAGTATTACAGACCGAGGTCTTTCCCTATCGTGTCCAATCCTCTGACTGACAGTTGCAATAGTTGTCTCCTTCGTCATTAAGATCGCCGCAGTCGCAGTCCCACTTCTTTCCAGGTCTAGTACAGTGTGTTTGTGCGTTTGTACACGTCACATGTGTGTGTTTGTGTGTGTGTGTGTGTGTGTGTGGTGTGTGTGTGTGTGTGTGTGTGTGTGGTGTGTGTTGTGGTACGTGCGTGAGTGTATGTGTATGTGTATGTGTTGTGTGTGTGTGTGCGCGTGCGTGCGTGTATGTGCGCGCACACGCGTGCACGTGTGCATATGTGTGTGTGCGTGTGAGTATGTGTGCGCGTGTGTATGTGCGCGCGCGCGCGCGCGCGCGCGCGCGCGTGTGTGTGTGTGTGTGTGTGGTTTGTGTGTGTGTGTGTGTGTGTTGTGTGTGTGTGTGTGTGTGTGTGTGTGTGTGTGCGTGTGTGTGTGTGTGTGTGTGTGTGTGTGTGTGTGTGTGTGTGAGCGAGTGCGTGCGTGCGTGCGTGCGTGCGTGCGTACGTGTGTGTGTGTGTGTGTGTGTGTGTGTGTGTGTGTGTGTGTGTGCGTGCGCAGGGGCACATACGTGCGCTTTTTATGCGCTTTTGTTTTTCTGTTGTTGTTTTTTTGGACATTCATGATCCTTGATAAAATGCAAAGTTTATTCTTGGAAAAGAAATGCATCATAAACTTGTAGACTGTATAGTGAAAAACATTTTGCAAAACTCGTGAAGAAAGGAAATAAAAATTTAGACCGCTATGTACACAAGCAATTTCAATCGTTAATGAGCATAGAAATTTCTCCCTTTTTGGTAAATTACCAGTATAGACAGGTTTAAAAACGGTCTCTTTTGGATCTGCAGATAACATCATCATTCCTCACACAAAACACAAGAGAACCTGATAAATACAAGTAAAATCTTAACAGCCCTTCGGGACTTAGTTTTATCGTCTCCAGATGTTCCGGAGTATTACAGACCGAGGTCTTCCTTACCGTGTCCAATCCTCTGACTGACACTTGCAATAGTTGTCTCCTTCGTCATTAAGATCACCGCAGTCGCAGTCCCACTTTTTTTCCAGGTCTAGTACAGATTCGCACGCGAGAGAGAGAGAGAGAGAGAGAATAATAAAGATAATCAAGCCACGAGAACAATAACATTCATTTTGATGGTTTGGATAGATTCTGTGTGATTATACAATATATACATCTCTGTCTCTCTCTCTCTCTCTCTTCTCTCTCTCTCCTCTCTCTCTCTTCTTTCTCTCGCTCTCTCTGTGTTGGCGTGTGTGTGTGGTGTGTGTGTGTGTGTGTGTGTGTGTGTGTGTGGTGTGTGTGTGGTGTGCGTGTGTGTGGTGGTGTGTGTGTGTGAGTGTGTGCGTGCGTGAGTGTGTGCGTGTGTGCGTGTGTGCGTGTGGTGTGTGTGTTGTGTGTTGGTGTGGTGCGTGCTGTGCGTGCGTGCGTGTGTGCGGTGTGTGTGTGTGTGTGTGTGTGATACGCATGTGTTAGTTAGTTAGTTAGTTAGTTAGTTAGTTTAGTTAGTTAGTTAGTTAGTTAGTTTAAACGTCTGTTCACTTAAAGTGATATTAGGCCGTGATAGTCTAGTGGTTAGGACCTCGCGGGTGTGTGTGTGTGTGTGTGTGTGTGTGTGTGGTGTGTGTGTGTGTGTGTGTGTGTGTGTGTGTGTGAGTGTGAACAAGAATAAAACCAGAGGTTTTGTGGGGCACAGATGATCAAGTTAAGACATTCAATTAAACTAATTCCAACATCGTCGCATCTTGCAAGGTAACATTAATAGTAGAAAGAAAAAGCACAGTGTGTATCAGGATCTGATTAGATTTTCTGTCTCCTAAGAGAAAAACACAACAGGATATACTGGGCAAGTACAGGTTGGAAGCAGTCAATTAACATGAGCTAGATCGAGGGTTTTGTCATTTTAGTCTGTTTTTTCTGTCTGGAAATGTCGATGTTTTTTAGTTTTCAAATCTATGTTGGTCATCGTTGAGGTGTGTAATCAATCTGTGTCAATGCGTTGCTCCAAATAAGCCGCCTGTTTGTATTCGGTAGCAACTGTGGCATAAAATTTGAGCTTGGGTATGCTTTCGTTCTTTTGTTTCTTCCAGAAGTCAACACAAAGCGTTTCCCAGCTCCGCATTGATTAGAAACTCTGGGCGAGTCGCACTAAATGTACCCTGGTTTTCACATGCTGTAATCCTATCGTTGACAAGGTTTGTCGTATAAACTTTGTCCATTTGCTCTCTTCGGTGTCCTGAGAGATCACTGACTGATAAATCTGTTGTTGATAAGAGTCTTGGTCTGACTGTAATATGGGTATCCAGAATGCGATAGTCTGGGTTACCACTTTAAAAGTAATCGGGAATCTCCCCAGTTCGCCCCGAACCGTAATGTCATAGCTTTTCTATGGACTCTTAATAATTGCCTGCAGAATTTGATGTGTGCAGTTTCATGTGGGATTTTATTTGCAAGACAGGTTTTGAGCAAATGCAGCATTTTCTTTACTTGACATATTTCATCATTGTACTGGTAAGAGGATGGGAACCACACCTCCGACCCATATGTGAAGATGATGGGAGAGACTAACGAGTCAAGCAGGATTGTAACTGTTCTCATATTTACATTTTGACCATAAAACGTTCTCTTCAAGGTATGTGCAGCTTTATTCCCTTGTCTTGCTAAGCGTTCTTGGGATTCCGTAAAATGTCCGTTTTTGTGGAAAATGACTCCAAGATATTTATATTGATCTATTGTTTCAATGATGTTTTCACCGCAGTTGTAGAATAGTGGTACCTTTGGGTCTGATTTGGTGAATACAACGACCTTTGTTTTCTCTGTGTTGATTTTCATTCATAATGATCTTCAAAACCTTCACTTGATGTGCAGGGCAGTTCATTTAAACACTCCTCAATTTAGCACACACACCACCACCACCACCACCACCAACAACAACAACAACAAACCACTTAACGACAAGATTACTACGTTGTCTAGATGAGGAAGATTCTCCTGTAGGGAACCGAAAAGTCTCCACTGTAAATGCTTTTGATCAAATGAAACATTTTCATTTCCGTAACTCCCCACTCCCAATATGATTTACAAGAACGCAAATCAAAATGGGGGAAAATGCCCACATTCACAGAATCCCCTATACATTTAAGATATTCGCAACTGGCTCTCAGCTAGTCTGCACGAAAAACCTTTCCAATTTATTCTTATCCAAGCTAGGAAAAAATGAGTCTTACACAATCCCAGTAAGAAAAAAAAAAAACAGTCTCGGCCAACCTGATCACAGGTCCTAATAAACAATGTCCTTGATGCTAGATTCTTCTGTAAGGAAAGAGTTCCACACCTTACATTCAATTCTCCCTTTGATGGAAGATGTCACCCTATCACATTAGTCTTTTCCTTCCACATAAAAGGGAAATCACTTGAAAAAAAGGAGAGGATGACAAGCCCAGAAGGAAGAAAAAAATAGTAACCCACACCCCCCAGTCACAATCTGGAGTCTGTTCCCGATCAAATGTTCCTTCTCTTGCCACTCACACTCCTTCTGCTGCATCACAAACAAAATTGCAGAGACATTTCTCTGCAACGGGTCGACCACCTCAACCAGGCGGGTCCCCGGTGGCGGATTGGGGGATCGGACCCCCAGATATGAGGGTTAGCCGCGACGTAAGTCAGGCTTGCCTGGTCGAATAAGCAGTCCCGGACCAAATGGCGATGTTCCTAGCAGGATGGTGCGGGATGACAGGTGGCACTATTATTTCCCATGAAATACGCCCAGTGTGTCATATCACAGGCGTATCATGTGATCAAGGGCTGCGCTGTAAGCTCTTACCTCTCGGGAAGGGTACCCCAGTGAGCAAACCATCCCCATGTGCTCACAGGGCAGGACTTTTTAGTCTTGAGCTAAAGAAGAACTTCCCCTATAGAAAACTTGATCCGACCTGTCGGAGATAGAGTGTTTCAGCTACGGCTCAGGTTTTCGGGGATAAACGAAGACACACAAGCATCAAACAGTTAAGGTTGTGCGTCAGACATTTTCGTCATGGCGTCGTCCCTATCAGCAACAACTGGTAGAGAGAGAGAGAGAGAGAGAGAGAGAGAGAGAGAGAGAGAGAGAGAGAGAGGAGAGAGACAGAGGACAGACAGACAGACAGACAGACAGACAGACACTCGCACACTGAACGCTGAAAGAAAGGACAGAAATATTTACCGCCTGAAAGAACTCGGACGGATACTTTTTGTCGCCATGCATCAGCAAGTGTTGGTTTGCCGGCCCATCTGAAATGAAAGCCATTCACACCGTTCCTTCATTATCGTCAACATTTCACCAGGATGTATGCCTCACGTAATGCCCAGCCCCGTTACATAGTGAGCCTGAGTGTGCGAAGATGCAGAAGAGAGAGAGAGAGAGAGAGAGAGAGAGAGAGAGAGAGAGAGAGAGAGAGAGAGAGAGAGAGGCAGACAGACAGACAGATAGAGAGAGAAAAGACAGAGACAGAGAGAGAGAGAGAGGGAGAGAGAGAGAGAGAGAGAGAGAGAGAGAGAGAGAGAGAGGGAGAGACAGAGAGAGAGAGAGAGAGACAGAGAGAGAGAGGGAGAGGGAGAGGGGTTGTTTCGAGATGCATGCGCAGGTGGGTGGCTAGGATGGTGCTTGAGGGGGTGATGGTGAAAATGCGGAAGAAGCCGACAGGTGGCTCGAAGGGTAACCCATCTCTCGTTTCATGAACACACTAGGCCTACCTATCGTACCAGGGATTTCGACATCAGTTTGGGTCCACTTATTATGCATTGCGTCAACGTCAGAATTGAGAAACACACAGCATCAATACACATGAAATTCAGTACTTTCATAGTACAATGGGCCTGCTATGCACCGTTGTCAAACCGTGAAAAAATGATAATTATATGGGCGATTGAAATACATAACTATTGATCATAACCGTTGGTAACGATATGGTGGAACAGACCCCCCCCCCCCCCCCCCCCCCCCCCCCCCAAAAAAAAAAAAAAAAAAAAAAAAAAAAAAAAAAAAAAAAGGGATAACAGAATAAACATTTAAATAAAAGGAAAGGGATTTTTCTAGTTTGACAATGTGTGTGTGCGCGCGCACGCGCGCGCGCGCGCGCGCGCGCGCGTGTGTGTGTGTGTGTGTGTGTGCGCGCGCGCGCGCCCGAGCGGGTGTGTGTGTTTGTGTGTTTGATATTGTGCATTCTGTTTTTGTTTGTACATTTGTTTTTGACTATTCTTCATATATTTTTTGTTTTACATGTATGCATTTACACGATTATGTACTACGAACATTACGTTAATGGAAAATATAATGCATTTTGTAAGTGTATTTGTGTATGTAGAAAAAAAAAAAAAAAAACAGGAAAAGAGAGTTTAACACACACAAAAAAAACTGAAAATGTTTCAGTTCACTGTGACGTAACCAGGATCATTTAACCTCAGTTTTGATCACTGAGATACAATGGCAGCCACTCGACTTTAAGCTAAATAAGGATCACAAGGTCTAAAACTGAGTCACTTTGGCTTTGATCTCAGTCTGGTCCTGCGTCATAAAGGGACACAATACCTTAACATTCGTCATGAAGGGACACAAGACTACTGTCCCTTGACACACGTCATGAAGCAACACAGTACTACTTTCCCTCAACACACGTCTCAAACAGACATAATTCTATTGTTCCTTAACACACGGTCATGAAGGGACACAATACTACTGTCCCTTAACAAACTACATCAAGGGAGATAACACTACTGTCCCTGAACAAACATCATGAAGGGATACAATGCTACTGCCCCTCGACACACAACATGAAGGGGTATAATACAGCTGTCCCTCAACACATCATGAAGGGATGTAATACAGCTGTCCCTCAACACAACATGAAGGGATGTAATACAGCTGTCCCTCAACACAACATGAAGGGATGTAATACAGCTGTCCCTCAACACAACATGAAGGGATACAATACAGCTGTCCCTCAACACATCATGGAGGGATACGATACAGCTGTCGCTCAACACATCATGGAGGGATACGATACAGCTGTCGCTCAACACAGCATGGAGGGATACGATACAGCTGTCGCTCAACACAGCATGGAGGGATACGATACAGCTGTCGCTCAACACAGCATGGAGGGATACGATACAGCTGTCGCTCAACGCAGCATGGAGGGATACGATACAGCTGTCGCTCAACGCAGCATGGAGGGATACGATACAGCTGTCGCTCAACGCAGCATGGAGGGATACGATACAGCTGTCGCTCAACGCAGCATGGAGGGAGGGATGCGATACAGCTGTCGCTCAACGCAGCATGGAGGGAGGGATGCGATACAGCTGTCGCTCAACGCAGCGTGGAGGGAGGGATGCGATACAGCTGTCGCTCAACGCAGCGTGGAGGGAGGGATGCGATACAGCTGTCGCTCAACGCAGCGTGGAGGGAGGGATGCGATACAGCTGTCGCTCAACGCAGCGTGGAGGGAGGGATGCGATACAGCTGTCGCTCAACGCAGCGTGGAGGGAGGGATGCGATGCAGCTGTCGCTCAACGCGGCGTGGAGGGAGGGATGCGATGCAGCTGTCGCTCAACGCGGCGTGGAGGGAGGGATGCGATGCAGCTGTCGCTCAACGCGGCGTGGATGAGGGATGCGATGCAGCTGTCGCTCAACGCGGCGTGGAGGGAGGGATGCGATGCAGCTGTCGCTCAACGCGGCGTGGAGGGATGCGATGCAGCTGTCGCTCAACGCGGCGTGGAGGGATGCGATGCAGCTGTCGCTCAACGCGGCGTGGAGGGATGCGATGCAGCTGTCGCTCAACGCGGCGTGGAGGGATGCGATGCAGCTGTCGCTCAACGCGGCGTGGAGGGATGCGATGCAGCTGTCGCTCAACGCGGCGTGGAGGGATGCGATGCAGCTGTCGCTCAACGCGGCGTGGAGGGATGCGATGCAGCTGTCGCTCAACGCGGCGTGGAGGGATGCGATGCAGCTGTCGCTCAACGCGGCGTGGAGGGATGCGATGCAGCTGTCGCTCAACGCGGCGTGGAGGGATGCGATACAGCTGTCGCTCAACGCAGCGTGGAGGGATGCGATACAGCTGTCGCTCAACGCGGCGTGGAGGGATGCGATACAGCTGTCGCTCAACGCGGCGTGGAGGGATGCGATACAGCTGTCGCTCAACGCAGCGTGGAGGGATACAATACTACTGTCGCTCAACACAGCGTGAAGGGATACAATACAGCTGTCCCTCAACACAGCGTGAAGGGATGCAATACAGCTGTCCCTCAACACATCATGAAGGGATACAAGACGACTGTCCCTCAACACATCATGAAGGATACAAGACGACTGTCCCTTAACATACGTGATAAATGGACACAGTGAGTCCCTTAAAAACAAGGCAAGAAGGGATACAATACCGCTGCTACTTAAAAACACCTCATGAAGGGACGCAGTGGTACTCTCCTCTAAAATTAAACATGAAAGGGGCACGGCATCTCTGTCCTCAATACATGTATTGAAAGGGCATAATACTACTGCCCTTTTTATACAACTTGGGGATATATTCCAGTTTTCCTTCAAAACACGTCATGAAGTACACAATACTACTCTCCATCAATAAACATTTTGAGGGAACATTCTCGTCCTCTTTGAGAAGACAACAAAGTACCAAAAACAAACAAAACAAAATAAAAGTCAAGTAGACAACGGAGTGAACCAGCCGCCGTGGCAAAGTGGTTAGCATCGCCAACTCCCTGCTGGGAGGTCGTCGGTTCGATTCCCATCATAACAATTTATTCATGAGATTTTTCTGCCTCTGTCGGCTCCTACTCAAAGTTGATTCGGGCTAAATTCAGAAGACCGGGACCACACAGTCGGGTTTCATCCACTTAACGGATGCAGCGTCTCTGAGAGTGTTGCTCAATTTCCTGACCAGCACTGCAGGTGTCTGCCTCTCTCGGGCCTGGTTGACGCCAGGATATGTTATGAAAGTAAGCGCAGAGGACAGTCTTGTCAAGCAGTCAAGGCCAGAATGGCAATCCGTAACATGATCGTCATCATCTTCATTCTCATCGATCAGCATAAAAAGGTCTCAAATTCAGTGCCATTCGTGCCCCTGTTGTCATAGTGACCTCAGTGTCGATGACCTCTCCACGTCTGTGGCCTTGGTTTGATTCTGTCGCGGTCGCCTGGACTGGCACTGTCATGTGGACTGTCGTTCGATGGACGTGGTGGCGCCCTCCGGAGGGAGCGTTCACTCACTCTGGCCCCGCGGCTAAGCAATCATAGTCATCAGTAGGAGGGCTTAGTAGGTGGTGTTCTGCGTCTTTTTTTTTCTGTCCCAACCTCTGCGCCGCCTCAGAGGCAGTGCACCCACGCCGCTCATTCCGACACCCCGTCCACAGCCACAGCTCAATCGGCTCCGCCGCAGCCCCGGCACCGGCAATCCACAGGGAGCAGTCAATGTCAAGTCGTCAAGAGGCAACCCCCCCGGAGGAGACACTGCACTGCTGCCGAGTCACTTCGGTGTTTCAGTGGCGCCTGTTCTGATCTAACATACGCAGGACACCACCTACTAAGCCCCCTACTGACGACAATAATTGCTTAGTCGCAGAGCCGGCGTGAGTGAGCTCTCCCACCGTAGGGGGCGCCACCACGTCCGTCCAACGACAGCCCCCATGGACTCGCCGATACCGGTGTCCCCGACGGAACCAAACCAAGGCCACAGACGTGGAGAGGACATCGAAACTGAGGTCACCATGAGAGCAGGGCATGAAGGGCCGCAGAATTTGAGACATTTTTTTTTAATGCTGATCGATGAGAATGAGGATGATTAAGATGATGCTACGGATTTCCATTTCAGTCTGAGACTACATGGCAGGCCTGTACTCTACGCTTTCTTTCATGATATATCTCAGCGTCAACCAAGCCCGAGAGATACAGGCACCTACAGTGTTGGTCAGGAAATGAGAGCAACACTCTCTCAGAAACGCATCCATTAAGTGGATGAAACTCGACTGTGTTGTCCTAGTCTTCCCCACTTACGCAGCAAACTCAACTCTGGGTAGGAGCCGGTCGGGGCAGAAAAAAAACAACACATGACTCTGATGGGATTCGAACCCTCGACCTCCCAGCCGGCCTCCCATTTCAGTTTCGATCGTCTCTCCACATCTGTGGCCTTGGTTTGATTCTGTCGATGTCACCGGTATTGGCAAATTCATGAGGGCTGTTGCTGGACAGACGTGGTGGTGTCTTCCAGAGGGGTAGCCCAATCACGCCGGCTCCGCGACTAAACAATTATTGTCGTCAGTAGGGGGCTTAGTACGTGGTGTCCTGCGTATGCTGAATCTGAACAGGTGCCACTGAACACCAACGAAGTGACACGGCAGCAGTGCAGTGTCTCCTCCGGTGGGTTGCCTCATGATGACTTGGCACTGACTGTTTTGTGTGCTTGACCAGAACGATGCAAGACAGTTTCAATTTCAGTTTCATCAAGGGGGCATCACTGCTTGCGGGCTAGTCCATATACGCCACACCACATCCGCTAAGTATGAAGACAACACTACGCATGATTTTAAGCTGATGGATAAATGAAACTGTGGCTATGGACGAGGTTTCGGAATGAGCGGCATGGGTGCAATGCCACTAAGGTGGCACAGAAGTTGGGATAGCACCCCCCCCCCCCCCCCCCCCCCCCCCCCCCCCCCCCCCCCCCCCACACACACACACAGAAACGTAGACAGTGGGAAGGAGAGACAGACAGACAGGAGATGTGTGAACTGTACACCTTACCTCCGTCAGGCTGAAGGGCTGCCAACGGAGCAAGAAGCAAAAAGATGTACAGTGTACCTCCTGCAGTCCACATTGTGGCTCTCTGGAAACAGACCAAATCCAAATCATTAACTGAGGCAAACATAAGAGAGAGAGAGAGAGAGAGAGAGAGAGAGAGAGAGAGAGAGAGAGAGAGAGAGAGAGAGAGAGAGAGAGAGAGAGAGAACCTTTTCGTGTCTTAATGCCTGTTTATATTTTCCAACACACACACACACACACACACACACACACACACACACACACACACACACACACAAACACACACACGCACGCACGCACGCACGCACGCACACACTACCGCATGCTTGCTTACGTTTTATTTGTGGCAGGGAGGGGGGGGGGGGGGGCGGGGAGGTGGGAAGGGGCATGAGCGCGTACGCAAGGGCGCGTGCACGCGCTTTCGCTTGCACATACGTATTTATGTCTTTTCCCCATCTGCCTTTTGTCCGAGGCTATGGCATTGTCCAGAGCCAGTGAACAAAGACCCACCACAGGGAAAATCAACAGCCAGCAGGATGGACTGCAGCCCGAAGTAGCAGGCCAGACTCTCCCCCGTCTGGAGTAGGCCCCCAGATATAAACTGGCCTAAGGCAGAATATACCTCGGACATGAAGTAGTCGAGGTACAATTTAACCAAAGGCAGTTTATATCCTTTGGGCCTTTTTATAACCCCCCCCCCACCCCTTTTTTTTTTCCCCCCTGAAAAAATTTGATATTTTAAGGGATGTGAATATTGCCAAGCAATACACCTTAGGAAAGAAACTAGTTAAACCGCAAAGAAAATGTTTTTCACATAACATTTATCCTACCGATGCAATTATATTAGAAATTGAAAAAAAAAAAAAAGAATCAGTTGTTCTTGTTGCTTGGATGAAATTATTGTCTTGTTAAAATTGTAAAATTGCGTATTGAAAATGTTGGATGTGGAACACCAGTTAAAACTGATATTAAGTTTGACCGTCAGGTTTCATCCTTGAAACCTCAAGCTGCTCTGATGCACTTTGCTCTGGTGAATATATGCTTTGAATAATGTTGAAGGAGACGTAAAATGTAAGAAAGGAAAAGAAAGAAAGAACAAGAAAAACAAGAAAGAAACAGAGGTTATTTAAAATTGGATATACCCACTAAAAAGTCAAAGTTAAAGGACAGAATGAAAGGAAAAGAAAAAAAAGTACATTAATATTGCATAAGCGCGTGCACACACACACACACACACACACACACACACACACACACACACACACACACACACACACACACACACACACATGGGCAATGATGATCAATATCATTTTAAAGATCAGATGAATCTCATCGCATGATGAAAGCTTTACCCACACGCGCGAGCACTCAGACACAAACACACCCACACACATATGCGCGCGCGTGCACGCACAAACACACACACGCATGCTCCCACGCACACACAGAGCACACCATTGTTTCTGTCCTTTTTGTATAAACATTGTTTGCAGCTGCTGTCTGACAAGTCAAATAAATGACAAATAAAGCTGTATTGATCAAACACAACCAAAAAGCTAAAAGGGGGAGAGAAGAGGAGAGGAAGGGGGTGGGTGGGTGGGTGGGTGGGTGGGGGGGGTGTTAGGGGAGAAGGGTGTATCAGGGGAATGTAAGGAGTTGCGGGGATTTTCGGATACGTCTAGAGAGGAAAAATGGACGAATCGAATATACCGTATTGAAAAGAAAACAAAACGACGACAACAATAACAGCACAGCAAGATCATAACTAAAGACAGCGATCCAACTCTTCCTCAAGGCCAAAAACAGAAAATCATCATGGCAGGCTTGCAGCATGCATGGGTATGAACAAATATCATCACGTTCCTATGTGTATAGGCACATTCAGAGGTAGACATTAGTACACAAACATGTCACGAAGAAAGACTCTCTCGGTAAGCTGAAAGCTTGTGGCTGCTCTCTTTTGTCTTTGCATGTGTCTAATATTCATGTACACAGTTGAAAGTCAAAGATTTGTTTAAAGCAAATTCTCTCTCCCTCTCTCTCCTTCCCTCCCTCTCCCCGCTCTTTCCCTCCCTCTCTCTTTCTCCATTCGTCCCACCCTTTCTCTCTCTATGGCTTTCTTTTCCCTCCCTCTGACCCGCCCCCCCCCCCCCTCCGTCTCTTTCCTCCTTTTTCCCTCCCCCCCCCCATCTTTCTCTCTCTCTCTCTCTCTCAACAGTGAAATGTGAAATCTCTCTCTCTCTCTCTCTCTCTCTCTCTCTCTCTCTCTCTCTCTCTCTCTCTCTCTCTCTCTCTCTCTCTCTCTCTCTCTCTCTCTCTCTCTCAACAGTGAATTGTGATATGAGTAGACTTCAGCAGCTAAGAGAGAGAGAGAGAGAGAGAGAGAGAGAGAGAGAGAGAGAGAGAGAGAGAGAGAGAGAGAGAGAGAGACGGACAGGCAGGCAGGCAGAGAGAGAGAGAGAGACCTACAGAGCGACAGACAGACAGACAGGCAGACAGACGGGCAGACAGACGGCACAAGTCAAAGACAGCGGGCTTGCTACTGACCAAGGAGAATGTGGTACTTGTAGCGAGCAGTTCAACCGTGGTTTCAATGAGCAAAAGACAACGATGAGATTTGCCTCACTATCACTATCATGTTCTTCTTGTCTGTCCCATGGTCTGTTGCCAATCGGTAGCATCACTCACACAGGACTCATTCCAGCACTGCTGTCGAGTAATATTGCTAGTGTTAAGTAGTGTCTGTTCTGATCAAGCTTATGCCAGACACCATTTTCTGAAGCCCCCCCCCCCCCCCCTCCACCCAACTGATGACTATACGCTTTTAGTCGCCTAAGCGTCCCCTCTCAAGGAGGATGCCGCCAAGTTCTTTTATACACATTTACCAAGACTCTAACTGCCGAGCCCACGACTGACGCATGAACTGAACAGAAGTGTGGACTCTGACAGAGATGGAAACTGAGATCACCACGAGATTACAACGGGAATGGCCAGGGACTGTGAAATGTTTTGGATAGTCCATGAGGATGAGGATGATACAAATGATGCCACATGGGTCCGTTCTGGTCAGAGACGACACCATAGGGCTGTATTCTATGCTTCCTCTCATAGTATATTCCGGTGTCGTATAATATCTAGGAACCGTGATATCTGGGAACGCGTTTCTAGATTTCCTGAACTTCCAATGATGATATCTGGGAACACGTTCCCAGATATCACGGTAAATCTGGGAACGCGTGCGGAAAAAAAGTGACAAGAAGGCCAAAGATCTCAATTGCACCTAAATAAATTGTTTTTCCCTACTTTATCTCGAAAATCCATTCTTTTTTCGTCTTCTTTTTCTGCCCTTCTGAGCTCTGAAAGACCACGTTCCCAGATATCACCGGCCTTCCTAGATATCACAGTACATTTTGGGAACGCGTTCCCAAGAAAATCAGATATCACCAGATAAAAAAAAAAAAAAAAAAAACAGATATCACGTTCCCAGATTTCACGCGACACCGGCGTCACCCAAGGCCGGGAGTTGCAGGCACCTGCAGCGTTTCTCAAGTCATTTGAGCAACACTCGCTCAGATGTGTCCGGTAAATGGGTGAAACTGGACTGCGTGGTCCCAAGTCTTCCCACCTGAGCCCACACTACGCTCTACTCGGGGTAGACGTCGCCAGGGACTGGATAATGAACCATGCCTGTCGTAGGAATCGAAACCAAGACCCTCCAATTTGAAGCTCGAAGACGCTAAGATCTGCACGGACCGGCTGGTGTGTCGATTTCTTTGGTGGTGGAGCATTATCATTAAGGAAAGAGTACTGATATAGCTCCTATCCTCTGTTAGAGACCAAGCTATGTGCGCTTTACAATCCACGCAACGGGCTGCCAGTGTGGACAGAGCCAAATGAAGAGTTGCCGGCTGGCGTTAAGATCAGTAGTTTAGGCATCATTCAGTTGGATGTTAGATTTTCAATATTTCATTTTCGCATTCCATTTTTTTTCGCAGAGAGGTTGCATGCTGTGTGTGTACATGTCATCCACACCAACGACCAACCCGATGTTCTCTTGCGAAAGTTGATGATGGGATTTGACCTGTGTGTGCAAACTGTTAGGCGAACGTTTAGAAACGGAATCTCGGTTTATAGTGTTATTCAGGGACTTTTCAGGAAATGGGTCAGAAACAGTGAAAACTTTCAGAAAAAAAAAAAAAACCCTTCTTGAACCGGCCCGGTGGAGATTCGAACCTTACATCTTACAGGTCACCAGGATCATGCGCTGGCGCTCTAGCAAGTGAGTTGTCCGAGGCCGGGGCTAGGGTTACCATGCCAGTGTGTGTAACAACTGAAGGGGTGGGGGTTGGAGTTATTCAGACACCTGTTACCCCCCCTAAACTCTGGATACACCACGCCGAAGGTTTTATTTTGTTTTTTTTTTTTTTTTTTTACTCGTCAAACGTGTTACCGGGCCAAGCAAACAACCATCTGTAATGTAATACAACAGCAATGCAATGCTCCACTCATGGGACCACCAGGGAAATCGTCGGCCTCCAACAACCTTGAATGAATGCTGTCTCCGCCCTTCGACCCAGATCCTCAATAAAATATGAGGGGAAAAAGCACGCACACGCAAACGCGCGGGCACACACACACACACACACACACACACACACACACACACACACACACACACACACACACACATGCAGAGTGTGTGTTCACTGTAACATGTAGAAAAATGCCGACAGTTAGGCTTAAAAAGAAATTTAAAAGTCAGTTCATGAGCAACAACAAAGTCATATTTTATCCAGGGAAGAAATAGTTAGTACGAACTCCAAGACTTAACCTTCCATGTGTTTGTATGTAATAGTATGTGAAAATACAAACTGTCAACTGTTCAAGTTTGACTATTGCACAAAATGCATCATTTCATAGGAGTTTCTTCATTCATACTCAGTAGCTTCACAGTGTTCTGGCTCAGTCCAAAAGTGGTAACAGTGTTGCTGAAAGGTGATATCATGGGCTGTCCTCTGATGCCGAGCTGTGCCATACAACTTCAAAATTGAACAGGGTCATCCTTGATCTTCTCTCCAGTTCTTCGCCTCTTTCCCATGAAATCGCTCCATTTCCCTTTGCTAAAAATCACTGAGGAAGAAACAGACAAACCATGTATGTTACACAGGTGACAACAGAGCGAAAGAGACACCGCCCTTCCACTCCCTCATCCTCATCTCTCCACACCCCTCCCCCCCCCCCCCCCCAAAAAAAAAAAAAAAAAATCGAAAAAGAACAGAAACGGCAAAAAAGACAGCAGCCGTCCAATCCTGCCCTAAACCACAGCCTTGATTCAGTCTGCCTTGTTCTGAGCCTGGCCGACTGAAGAAAAAAGCTATGTTTTTGACTCTTTAAGCTATATCGGACACTCCTTCGGTCCGAGTTCACGGTTACAGATTAGGCTCAGAACGCTATACATTCTCTATTTCACTCAAAGCTGCAGCTGGCATCTTCTGTCAGAACTTCAGCCCTCACAGAAACGTATTCATCACACGGCCCAGCCCTTGACCCATACCACATCTGACTCTGAGGCAGATCCTATACCCGTGTCCTTTTTTTTTGTGTAAGCGCAATCCACATGACCCTTCATTTTCTTGTCATCTGCTAGACTTTTCACTCCCAAATCCTCGTGTCCTACCAATAGCGTAGAAACACAAAGAATCCACAAGTCAAGCCTAATTCTGCTAGTTTTGCTGACATACGGCATTCAACAAATTACTGACCCCAAATCCCAGGATGAATTATCTTCTTCACATTCAGTTTTTATTTCACAAAGCCAGGACGATTTTTTATCTTTTCAAACTGCGTTGTTACTAATTGACCTTACTCTCCCTCTTCAGGTCTGGATGAAAGACCCACAGGAAAAAGGGAGTGTTCTGTATAAAAAAAAATGCAGAAATAAAATTTAAAAAATACTTTGGTAAATACAACACTCCTGTAACGATAACAATGATGATGATGGTGTGTTGATAAGAAATGATGTTAGAATAAAGAAGCGCAAAAAAAAAAAAAAAAGAAATTGAAGCTTAATAGTAGGAGGGAACAAGAGGTTGAACCGGCGCACTACCGTAATGTCGTAATCTCAGCAAGAACCACGGCCCAATTTTGATCAAGAGAAATCCATTTGGACAATACCGCTTGACCAGAACAGTGGCAGACAATGAAGCTGACATAACTACGGCACAAAGCTCACCTTGATCCGGGCGGTGTGGTCAGACGAGCGCTGGGCAGCGAACTCTTGGCTGCAGCTGTCAGGGCGACTTGAGAGCGAAGATGCTGACGGGTCTACGAACAGGCTTGGGTCTGATCTGATGGGACGTTGCGCATGCGCAGTGTAACAACGTGTTTCCCTCCCCCCCCTCTCTCTCTCTCTCCCCCCCCCCCCCCCCCCCCCTCTCTCTCTCTCTCTTCACATTCCGTTGTACACATATGCATGTATACACAGGGAGGGAGGGAGGAGAGAGGTTTTTTTTTTTTTTTTTTTTTTTTTTTTTTTGGGGGGGGGGGGGGGGGGGGGAGGAGGGGGGAGCAAGAGAGAGGCCAAAGTCATGAATATGGCCACGCGCCACAATCGGAGTTTGCACTAAACACACTCTAAATCAATTCATGGGAGCCTTTTCACACGCCTACCATAAATCCGTGCCAGCATTTCATTTCAAACTGATAATCAATCAAAGGAACAACTCCCCAACAATCATTTCTCTTTTTTGGGGATTTTCATTGATGGAATCACAAACAGTCTTCAAATACATGACCTTTCCTTTAGCTGACGTCACATTTCAGACCTTTGCACTTACCCGTGACCTCATCCTTGTGCCAACTGGCCGCGCCCAAATAGTCCCATCCCTTTGATTTTAATCTGTCTGCTTGAAACCACCTGGCTTGTACCTTGATGGCCATAAGGAACAAAATGAAGAGAATCAACTTTCAGACACAATTAAAATTCTCAAAACAATCTAATTGCGCCAGTCTTTACATATTCGACTCGCTTTGCAAGGCCCTGGTGCATTACTGTCTAGTGTGCAGCCTGTCACAGCTGTCCTCTTCAAGATTCTTCTCTCTCTCTCTCTCTCTCTCTCTCTCTCTCTCTCTCTCTCTCTCTCTCTCTCTCTCTCTCTCTCTCTCTCTCTCTCTCTCTCTCTCTCTCTCTCTCTTTGTGTTGTTGAGGGGCGGAGGGACAGGCTTGGGGGTGGGGGGAGGTAACAGGAGGATGGAAAGAGGAAAGGAGGGCGGGGGGAGGAGGGAGAGACAAAGATGCATTTGAAAAGCTACATTTGAAGCAGGGAAGGTGGAGGACTATGGAGGAGGAGGAGGAGAAATGTGTGCAGTTTGAAAGCTACATTGGGGGCTGGGTGAAGGACTCTGGGAATGAAGGAGGTAGGGTGTGTGTGTGTGTGTTTGGAGGGAGGGGGCGGGGGGGGGGGGGGGGGCAGGGAAAAGCTTGCTATTTGAACAGTTGCATTGCAGAGAGAAACAACGGGGTCTGCGCCAAAATTTGGCCATTTTGGAACATGCTGAACAAAAGCATGCGACTAGACTCTCTTTTTAGAACATCTTAAAGTTGTTTTTTTTTTCTTGAAATATAGACCTCGCCCCACACAAACTTCGCATTGCTTTA
>JADBJO010005730.1:110000-120000 GCA_016801955.1 Conus betulinus | reverse complement strand
TTTTTTTAACTCGATTAACTCCCTTACATGGCCGGACCTTGTAAAGAAGGGAACCTGCCGTACGTGAGCTTTCGTCTTCGGTGGCAACCTGCAACCCCCGGAAACAAAACAAAACAAAAACCACCACCACCACCACCACCACCACAACCACCACCACCACCACCATTAACAACAACAATAACAACAAACCTATCGATAACCTCGCAACTGAACCTTGCACGAAAGCGAGGAGAAGAAACTCTCTTTCTACAGGGAGCCTTTCACATGAACAATAAGAATCGGCAAGACCAAGCGAAGATAAATGGGGACTGGATCGGTCAGGTAGGGGAGAAAGGAAGGGGGGGTAGGGGATGGGGGGTGGGGGGGTGGTGAGGTTGCAGCGGAGTTAAAGGATGGTTGTGGTTGAAAGGATTTCCAGTTGGCGTTTGATCCTGGTGATAAGATCGCTGAAGTTTGAAGACTACTTGTCTGTGCTCTCGCTGTCTCTTCTCTTCTCTCTTCATTCTCTCTCTCTCTCTCTCTCTCTCTCTCTCTCTCTCTCTCTCTGTCTCTCTCTCTCTCTCTCTCTCTCACACACACACACACCACACACACACACACACACACACACACACACACACAACACACAAACACACACACACATGTCCCTGCTCTCTCTGTCCCTCTCTGTCTGTCTCTGTCTGTCTGTCTGCCTGTCTCTCTCTCTCTCTCTCTCTCTCTCTCTCTCTCTCTCTCACACACACACACACACACACACACACACACACACACACACCACACACACATGTCCCTCTTCTCTCTCTGTCCCTCTCTATCTGTCTGTCTCTTCTCTCACCCTCTCTCCCTCCCTCCTTCCCTCCTCTCTTCCACCCCTGCCTCTGCCCCCCCCCCCTCTCTCTCTCTCTCCTTTTCTCACTAATGTGCATATAGCCCTAATTAAATTCCCCTTAAATCTACTGATTAGTAGGATGGTACTGTCGTTCCCAGCTTGGTTTTGATTCAGTGCACTTGATATGGCCGCTTTTCTGTCCCCTTGTCATTGTTGTTGTTGCTGTTGTTTTGTTTTTTGTTTTTCCATTATTTCATGAACAGATGAGACAAGATAATGGGGACAAAATTAACTTGCCTCCGGGTTTTTTATGGTCTGTTTTTTTTTTTTTTCCCGACATTAGATTTAACTCTCCAAGGTCGTCAACTAATGTCCGCAGTGGTTCATGGCACATTTGTCCATGAAAGTCGTACCGTCGGCCATTTTAAGCTACTTCAGTGACAGCGTGACTTTCTTGGCAGAGGTTTAAACCACCACACAATGTGTATGTCATGTGACATGCCATGCGATCTGTCACATATGTGGTTAAACTACGTGCAAAATGCGAATTTCCAGTCACGTAAAGCGTCAACGTAGGAAAGATTACGCCTATCATGAAACGTCGAACAGTATTCACGTTTCTTTTCTTTCTTTCTTTCTTTTTGTTGTCAGGCCAGGTGTGATAGGTGAATCCGTTTCTCGATCGGACAGGGAGTTAGGGTGAGTGTTAAAGGTACGGTCAGTTGAAGAACTGTACAACATCTGGCACTCTGCTGTGTGTATGCTCCAAAATGACACCGAGGAGTTAACATCTCAAGTCACAGAATCGAGAAAAGAGACTGGTGAGTGGTTGGCATCAGATTTTCTACCCCATTCATCTTGCTGTCTGTCTCTTCAATCTCCTCCTCCCCTCTTTCTTTCCCCCCACCTTCTTTTTCCCTCCCGTCCATTCATACTCGCTCGCTATTTCTTGATCTCTCTGTCTTTATCTGTCCACCTCTCTCTCTCTCTCTCTCTCTCTCTCTCTCTCTCTCTCTCTCTTTCGCAAACTCTCTGAAGTTCTGCCTTCTCTCTCTGCGTCTGGGTGGAAATAGTCGTCGATCTTCACTGGTTATTGTCGGACTTGAAGAACACCTAAATTAATGTTTTAAACATGTGAACACAGCGAATCGCCGCCAAAACTTTGAATAATGAGATCAAATATGCAAAAAAATGTTGGAGGAGGAGGGGAAGAAAATGCAGTTGTAAGAATAGGCCAGATGGATAGTTCATGCAAAGGGAAAGCTTAAGTATGTTCGTGGGTGGGTGGGTGGGTGGGTGAGAGGGGAGGGGAGGGGGGGCTTATTCATTTTACCTAAAGAAAAAATGAAAAAAAAAGCCACAAGAAGAGCTGTTTTACTCTCCACTAGAGAATCTGAAAAAGTGGAAAGGCAGATTAGTGTGATTGGTTTTAAACGTTGGAGCAGACTGAATTCATTGAAGAAACAGTGGACTTTAGAGTTAACAGAGACCCTGTTCAAACACACGAGCAGACTTCCCTTTGAAGATAGGATCTATCCATCGAATATGGGGGTCAAACCAGTTTCAGAAACATGCTAGGCTAAAATTTACAATGTTTAGAACTATTCTATAACAATTTCACCGTAATCTTTGTTGGAAAGAAGATACGCTTGAAGGTCATTTAATGTCAAAATTAGGAGGGGGGGGGGAACTATACTGCAATTTTTCCAAAGAAGTGATATCTGCTACAATTTCCTGCTTTAGGAAGTAAGCATATAGAGGTAGAAAGGAGTCGCATGCCGTTTAGATTACAGCTGAAAATAAGCTGATTGTTAATGCTATATGGTTTAGTAAAAGTATTTGAGCGTTTGGATTGAACACGTGCAATGCATTTTGCTAGAAACATTTCCTACTGTATTTCCATCCCATACTAGTGCTTACTTCCATAATAAGGCCTTTTTGGTGTATAAAAAATATTACCACCTTAACATGACATTGTAACGTGTAATGGCTATAGATTTCAATAAACCAGTTACACACTATCTTGACAGAGAGAAGCATTTGCTCTGTAAGGGATACGAAAAGAAATCGCTCCCAACTGCCTTAAAAAATGGAGCTGGGGGTGGTATAAAGAGAGATTCTTTTCTGCTTCATTGGGTTTCAGTTTTTGTCATTGGTATAAAGACACATAAGAAGTTCACACAGTTCATGAAAGTGAAGATTTGAAGAAAAAAAGATTCTACTCTCCCCCCACCTGCCTCATTCGCTGCCATCTAATACCATCTCTGTAATTGATGGTGTTTTCGATGGAGTCACAATGGAAGGGTTTCCTTTCTGCCCCTCCCCTGCTCATGCAGACTGCAGCCTCGCATGCAAACAGCAAGCTGCTGATCAGTTTAACAGCGAAATGATTAGTCCGTACTCTTCTCCCAACAACATGAAGCGTACATGTTTCCATGCTAGTATTATTCCTATTAGTGGGACACAGGAAAAGAAAGGACAGGTGACAATGGAGGCAGGGGTGAAAGAGAAGTGAATATCCACACACACACACACACACACACACACACACACACGCACGCGCGCGCGCGCACGGAAGCACGCGCACACGCACAAATCTGTCTATCTATTTACATCTGTATCTATTTGCCTATCTATCCAGCCTTGATATGGTCCTTTGCGGTCGGCTGGGCAATAAGCAACATTATCTTACCTATCTATCCATCTATCTAATTCTGTGTATTAGTATGTATGTATGTATGTATATATATATATATATATATATATATATATAATTATAAACAAAGCTTGCTCTTATGTCTTAGATTGTAGAACTAGGGGGGTATAAGCCTTCATATCTGCAGTGGTAGATGATTCTGCCTAACTGACAGTATGTGCTTGAGTGGGTGAATGGGGAATAATAAACGCTTCTCAAAATGAACTTTTAGCAAGCTTATAGTCTCTAAAGCAGGAGACAATCTCCAATGGGGAGGAAGCTCACTAACATATAACTCCTGGTCAGATACCTGTATTTCGAAACCTGATTGTTTCTCCTCAGTGACCGCGGAAAGTGGTAATTTGACTCCTCTGCCTTTTCAGTTTGTAAAAGAATGCTATACCTGAAAAAGGCTGGTGTGCAATACCGTAGTATGTTTGTTGAATTTTCAAAAAAACAAAAAACAAAAAAAAAAACAAGCAAAGGTGCCACCTAAGAAGCAAAAGAAAATCATAAAAGAGCAAAAAACAAGCTACATTTTCTCGTGAAAAGTAAAAAAAATATAAAAAGATAACCTCTTAAGACACAAGTGCTGAGGGCCAGTTCTTGGAATGAATCCGCAAGGGACTAAATTACAACAAACTAATAAATTCCAAGGATAAGTACCGAGCACCATTCCAGCAACTTACAGAGCAGCTTGGTATTGCAATGACTGCAAAAAATATTGAATTATAAACAAAGCTTGCTCTTATGTCTTAGATTGTAAAAACTAGTTGTAGCTCTATTACATATATCAAAAAAAGAGGTGGACCTAGAACAGATCCGGTTGTGTACAGAAAGCACAATACAGCACATTAGAGAGTACATTAAAGTGAAGCACAATACGGCACAATAAAGCACATTACAGAGTACATTACAGCAAAGCACAATACGGCACAGTACAATACACTATAGCACATTAAAGTACAATACATTGCAGCGCGATACAGCACTGTACAATGTTGTACAGCATACAGAGTATAGAAAATGTAGCACAGTAGAGTACAGTACGGTATATACCACAATTCAGCACAGCTTAGCAGTGCAGCCCAATACAGTATAGAAAATACTGTACAGTATAGCACAATCCATGACCGTACCGTATAACACACCAAACAGCACACGTAAACGCAATGCAGTACAGTATAGAACAATAGAGTGCAGCGTAGCACGAAAGAGTAGCGTAAAGCATGGCATAGTGGGGTAGAATACATTACAGTAGTATATAGTATAATGTAGCCTGTACAGTATAACACATTAGCCTTCCGTACAATACACAACAGTATAGCAGAATGGTACCGCACAGTTTAGCACAACAGGGCACACGACAGTACAGTTAATGAAGAACAGAATACCACACTGGAGTCCAGTACAATGCAGTACAGCACAGTACAGTATAGTACAGTACAGTACAGTAGAGTTCAGTACAGCAGAGTAGAGAACAGTATAATACAGCACGGCACAGTACAGTATAGCACAGTATAGCACAGTGCAGAACAATATAGCGTAGTATAGCACAACACAATACATCGCAGTATAGTACAGTCCAGTACAGGACGGCACAGTATAGCACCCTACAGTACGGCAGAGTATCGTACATTGAGTACGGTAAATACAATACAGCATAGCACAATGCAGCACAGTACAGTAGAGTACAGTACAATACAGTACAGTATAGCGCAAGACAGTACAAGACAGCGTGGCACAGAGAAGCACAGTTGAATGCCATACAGTGTAGCACAACGGAGAACAGTATAACAGAGTTGAGTACAACACAACTAATGTAAGCATAGCACGACGAGACAGTACAGTACAGTACAGTACAGTACAGTACAGTATTACACTATACAGTGCAATACGTTACATGACAGAACAGAACAGAATAGAAAAGAGAAAGTATAGCATGACACACTGCGTCACAAACCCCGACAGTGTAGAACAGTCCAGTGCAGGTCAGGGGGTGATACAGCACAACAGAGTATAGAACGGCACAATACAGTACAGAACAGTATAACACGATATACGACAGTATAGACAATGCAGTACAATAGAGCAGAGTACAATAAAACATGACATTACAGCACAATACTGCACAATACAGTATAACTGTAAATTACGCTACAGGGCAGTACAGTAAAGCACAATACAGTACAACACAATGCACTAGAGCACAATAAAGTACAGTACAGCACAAAACAATACAGAACACAGCAGCGTAATACCGTACAAATTAGTATGATGAAACACAGGATAACACAAAAACAACACAGTACACCACACCACAGAGAAATACAGCGCTTGATAGTGCAGCCCGAAGCAGTGTAGTATAGTATGATAGAGCAGTATAGTATAGTATGATAGAGCACACTACAGTCAGAGCACTATATACAGAACAGTATAGCACAATGCAATGCGGTATAGTATAGTATAGTATCGTATCGTATCGTATCGTATCGTATCGTATCGTATCGTATCGTATATCGTATCGTATAGTATAGTATAGTATATAGTATGTATAGTATATAGTATAGTATAGTATAGTATGCTGTAAAATATAGAACGTACAGGACAGCACTAAACAGCGAAGCACCACACGGTGTAGTGCGGTACGGCACAGGCGCAGTACAGTACAGCAGACCTCAGTACAGCATACCACAGTACAGTATCGCACAAGTCAGTACGGCGTGGCACAATACAGAACAGTGAAGAACAGTAACAGCGAACGCAGTGAACTATGAAACTGTACCCGCGCGGCGCTGTACAGTGGAGCACAGCACGGTGAAGCTTAACACAGGACACAGCAATACAGCACAACAAAGCACAGCACACTACAGCACAATACAGCGCACTATGGGACAGGACAGCATAGCACAACGCAGTACAGCATAGCACAACAGTACAGTATAGCACAGTAGGGTATGACGGCAGAAACAGTACAGCATAATACAGTACGGCAGAACAGTGTAGTAGCAGAATGCAGTACAGTAAGGTACAGTGCAATACAGTGCAGTGCCGCACAGTACAGAACGGCACAGTACAACCCAGCACAGTGTGATACAATAGAACAGTGCAGTGTAGTACATTACAGTACAGAACAATGCAATACAGAACAGTAGAGCACAACACAGTACAGCACAGTATGGTGCTGCATGGCACGACACAAAGTGGAGTACGTATAGCAGCGCAGTGCTGTGCGCCCTGAGTAAGTAAAAGCGAGTATTTCACCTGCTGCACAACGCACGGCGCCAACACATTAAAGCGTAGCGCAGCACATCACAGCACTGGGCGATACAGCACTGCGATTTCTCTTCCAGGCTCTCCAGTTGGACCTCAACGTGTCACAGACGTCGACCAGTCCACAGAGCACCTCGATTCCCATTGTCTGGTGAGTCCCCGCGGCAGTCAGTACATTGGTCCCCTCCATCTCAGCATCTTACCCGGCGGTGTATCACCTCGATCCCGGCTCACTGGAAGGGTAGGGAGTCACTGTCAACAGTTCCAGTCGTCTGGGGGGTATGCCATGCAGATGGTCCAAGTTCACCGGCGTGGCACCAGAACAACAGGCACAGTTCTCTGGACGATCGTGACAGTCACACCCTGAGCTTTGAATCTTGTGTCCCAGCCTCCTCCGCCGACACTCCTGGTATTAACCCGCCAGCTAGACAGCTTCTGGCTTGAGGCAGTCAGTTCGCACACTCGACAAACGCCGCTGTAAACCTGGCCAACAAATGGCGCAGCAGCAGCCTCCACATTCTGCAGCAAGTGAACAGTCGTCGTCGGGACCTGCAGCTGCTCCAGCTGATGAGGAGGATCCATTCTCTTTTCTGGACGATGACACTCGGCTTTACCTATTTGGAAGCGATGCCCAGCCGACCCAACCACGGCAGACAGTTCACGTTCCACCGGTTCAGCAGTCTGATGTTGTTAGCTCCGAGGGTGTCGCCAGCCACCTCGCCCCCAACGTCTCTCATGGCTCGCAGATTTCTGTTCAGTCGATTCAAAGTAATGATGAGGAGCTCTCCTCGCCGCCATAGAAGGGCTCACTGGAGACAACCCAATGGTTCTGCAGCCAGCTGGCAGCAGTCAGTCAGTCCAGCAGCCCATCGGTAGCAGCCAGACCCCTCTTCATTCCACCACTTCCTTACAGATGACACCGCGGCCAACTGGTAGCGGCCAAACGGCACTGCAGTCAACTGGTAGCAGGCAAACGACACTGCAGCCAACTGGTAGCAGGCAAACGACACTGCAGCCAACTGGTAGCGGCCCAACGGCACTGCAGTCAACTGGTAGCAGACAAACGACACTGCAGCCAACTGGTAGCGGCCCCACGGCACTGCAGTCAACTGGTAGCAGACAAACGACACTGCAGCCAACTGGTAGCGGCCAAACCCCTCTTCATTCCGCCACTTCCCTACAGATGACGCCCCTGCCAACTGGTAGCAGCCAAACGACACTGCAGCCAAGTGGTAGCAGCCAAATGGCACTGCAGTCAACTGGTAGCAGCCAAATAATCCTGCAGTCAACTGGTAGCAGTCAAATATGTCTGCCTCTTGCTGCCTGTAGCAGTCAACCGTTGGCTGTGTTGAGTGACATACTGTCCAGACTGCCAGTGATCATGAACCAGAAGGAACTGTTCAATCAAATGACTGAGGCCAATGAGGGCGAATCAACGCAGCTGGCTGACTCCAGCGTGTGTCAAACGAGTCAGCGGGGTATCCCAGTACTTCACGATCTGATGGAGGTCAGCTCGCAGAATCGTTTACTTCTGGCACCGGTCAACCAGATCGACAGTCGGAGCATGACAACTGTATGCCAGATGATGGCATTGCTAAAGGCCATTCGCAGAAAGTTCAAGTAGGTTCTGATCACCTCGGCCCTTCTCCAAGACCACCAGCTCACCAGGAAAGCTCCAGCGCCAATAGACCGTTCCAGGATCACGCACCCCAGGAGATCAGACCTTACTTGAAGACGCCAGTCCATGGCCAAGGCCTTCAGACCTCCAGTCATCAACCGGCTCCACAATCCTCTGTTTACACTCAACAGCCAGGTTTCCCTGATCAAAATGCCGTCAGGTCTAGCCTACAGTCTGGTTCCCAGAGTGAGCGCGGAGAGAACACAACAGAGCCTCTCTCGCCAACCAGTTTGCAGAGTTTGCTCAGACACTTCAGCGTAGCTTGTCTAGTGCCTTTAGCCTGCTGCTTCAAGCATTTGTGCACGATATTAACACACTTTATGAACAAATGCATTCCAGATTCACTGTTTTGCCCGATACCCTCCACCAAACTATACAGCAGACTGTTTTGGAATCCATAAACATGGTTTTAAGAAATCGTGAAGCTGGCATCGACCAGTCGTTACCAAAAGACCGCATCGACGACAAGAAAGAACAGCCCTCGTCACCTCAAAGTCCCACACGTCAGCCTGACGAAGGCAGCAAAACAATAGCAATTAAGAATAGGGCCTCAAGCACGAGCCCAGACATTCATGCTCTCCCCAAAGCCTCCATAGCCAGCAGCCAGTGCAATCTACATCAGCAGCTTGCTGCATCTAGTACCACGCCACCTAGTGACACCAAAAAATCTACTGATGTCAGTCCCCACAAACGGCCTCGCCAGTCCAGTGAGAGGTCCAAGCCCGATGAACAACAGCAGTGCCAGACCTCTGATTCTCCCAGCCGCAAAAAGAACATTAGAGATGCTGAACAGATGGCACCTCAAAGATCAACGGACAGAGATCACTCGGGAACAGACGGCAAGAAGCAGTGATCAAAGAGAACACAAACACAGGTCTTCTCTGCCATGTTCTGAGCTGTGAAGATCTGCCAAGACCCAGACTACGAGCTTCTAGAAGTCTCCCCCAAAATTAGAACTCGATGGACTGAACAAGAAGAAAAACTTAGTACGTGACTGGGAAACACAGAACTAGACTCAATATTTCATCTTTTGCGAGTCACATTATAATGTGACAGAAGAGAAATTATGTCGCCATAAAATATGTATTTGACAAAGGTGTTCTACGACTCTGATATTGTCATCGCGCATGAAAATGTAGTGATACTGGAAAGACTTAAGGATTCCGTCATATTTAACTTTAAGTGTGTGTGTGTGTGTGTGTGTGTGTGTGTGTGTGTGTGTATGTGTGTGTGTGTGTGTGTGTGTTTTTTACTTCATCAAACGCGCCTTGCCCCTTACCTTCCTCCCTCTGTCCCTTGTCCCAGCCCCGTATCCCGGTATGGTTTCAACGTTTTCCTTTCTGCCCCTCTCGCTCTCCTATTTCACAGAACGTGGTTCGCACTTTCTTTAACAGTGGATACTTGATTTTCCTCTATTCTTATTCCTCTCTTTCTTTAGTCATCACCTGATAAGGCTTTGCATTCGTGGCATTTTTGTTTTTTTTTTGTCCAGTAAACTGGCGTATTTTGTACTTCACTAGTCACT
>JADBJO010005730.1:95000-105000 GCA_016801955.1 Conus betulinus | reverse complement strand
GTACTACGACGATCCGGTCGACCGACTTAGTCCACTGCACTATCTTTTGGGTCAGTGACGTCATCTCACTCTTTGTGTCTCTGTCTCTGTGAGTTATGTATGTTAATGCCATGGAAATTCCTGAAATAAACTAACCAGCCATACACACACATTAATGTGCCTGAGCGACGTTCTTTGCATCAAATATCGAAAACGGCAGTGCGCACACACACACACACACACACTACTGACGGAAAGAAGTTCACAGAATATTTCAGAGGGTTCTGAGCGCTTGTAAAGAAAGCGCTTGCTTGGCGTTGAGGTGCACAAAGAGAGAAAGATTGTACAGCGCGCTCGCGACTGGTAGAGCTAGGTCATTTGGCAGTATGGCGGATTCAAGTGAAGACGAACTTTTGTTGCTGGACAGTGTTCTGCCGAAAATTATCCTAGGAAAACGCAAAAGAGTGGGCGTTCATGAGATTAATCAAAGGAGGCGAATGGAAAGTGAATACCATAAATTGTTTCCTTTGCTTAAAAGGAGCCCTTCTCGTTTTCATTCCTACTTGAGAATGAGCCAAGAGACATTCAAAGTACATCCATGTTGGTCAGACTGTCACTGAGAGACTGAGAGAAAATGCGACACACACCGCCGCACTCGCCAGACTCGAGACAACACGCGACGGGGCACCAGGAACACGCTTGCTCGCGAGAAAGAATTAACTTTTGATTCTTGACGCTTTCCAAGCGTCGCTTCAAATCGCAGGCGCGATAAAGCGAGCGTGCTTTTTGTGCGGCACAAGCAAATTTGGAGCAACATTTCAAGCGCTTGTCCCAACGCGCTCGCTTTTATCGCGAGCAAGCGTTCTCTTTGTGTGGATCCAGAGAGTTCATAGCTAATCAACCCATGACCTCATGAAACAGCCTTCAGTTTCTGGTAAGAAGGGGGCCGCCGGAATCCTAAACGCAGTCCCAGACACAGCGGTAAAGAGTTCCAACTTAATTTGGTCGAGGAAAACACAAGTGAAGTCCTTAGGGCGTTAATTTCTCAACTTTGAACAGGTGTCCAGTAGCAGTGTAGGTATGGTAAGTGTGTGGGAGAGGGTGGCGGGGGTGTGAGGGAAATGTGCATACTCCGTGAAGATCTTCTGCCGTCAAGCTCTGCCTGATAGTTTCTTCCGACATCAATGGTTTATTCTTTTGTTCCTTATGGCTAAGTAGCCATTGCCATTCAGCAATATACCTATGGCGTTCCCCTGTTAAATATCGTGCAGGGTGTGTGGATTTTTTCGCCATGCAATGAGTCCACAAAGGAGAGTCGCGTCAATAAGAACGAAAATACCGCAGGACCTGCCTACCAATTAGAAGATGTTCCTTTTTCTGTGGGATGGTGGTGATGGTGTGGGGGGGGGGGATGGATAGAATATATCAAAGAGTGCGTAGATTTTAAATGGAAAGAAGCTAAATTAGAAATTAAATTGTTTAAAGTTTCTGTGTTTATCTTTAATCTCTGTCTTGTTTCTTTCTTAAAAATAAATGTCTGGCATGGTGCGTCATTGATTACTGCTAACGCCCTTTCACTCTGTTGGAAGACGCGTCGTTATACACGTGCTGGATGGTAAATTGCTGGGATCTATTCACTCAGTTTCTGTCCTTTTCATGTGAATCTCTGAATAATAAGTTCATCCTAGATAACACGGGGACTTAGGTGGAGGGTGAAAAAGAGCAGCCAGTTCAGGAATTCGTTGACATCTGCAATTCTGAGTGTGAATGCTGTTAACCAAAAGCAGCTGGAACAAAGGGGAGAAAACGGTAAGTGTTGTGCTGAAAAAGGTTTCCCCATACCATTGACTATATCCCCGAAACCTCTTCCCTGCCTTCACACCATTTTGTCGTCTTGATCTCTCTTACATCTTTCATCCGCCCATTCTTGTTACTCGTTTTCTCATTTGTCGTTCTCTCTGTCTGTCTGTCTGTCTGTCTCTGTCTCTGTCTATATATATCTATATATATATATATATATATATATATATAGATATATCTCTCTCTCATTCTCTCTCTCTCTCTCTCTCTCTCTCTCTCTCTCTCTCTCTCTCTTTTGCCTGTCCTGTCTCTGTCTCTCTGTGTCTCTGGTTGTCTATCTGTCTGTTTTTCTGTCTCTGTCTCTCACTGTCCCTCTCTGACCCACTCCCCTTTCCCGTTAACCCAATAAACCCATACGACATAAAGAAAAATTAAAGCGAGGAATGTTGTGCAAAGAAAGGACAGTCCAAGAGTTTAGTTGTTCAGAATCAACAGAAAACCTCACTTTGAAAGGCAGTTTGTGGCCGTGGTAATTCAAACACATCAAACACAAGATATGTTAAATTACGTGTTTTTTTTTCAGCATTTATAGAACATTCACGTTGATTTTGTACCAAATTTTAAATTTTGATGGAAAGAAGAGTTTTCTGAGGGCAATTGAGTATCCAAAGCAGAGAATCAGGATAATGTGGGGGGGGGGGGGGGGGGGGGGGGGGGGGGGGCGGAGGGAAAGGAACGTGAAGAACGGCTCAACAGCAGGTTTGCTAAAGAAAGGATAATCTATTTCAATTTTCTATTTTTCAAAGTCAGTATAGAGAGGATGGGATGGATGGGGTGGGGAGGGGTGTCAAATGCCGAATAGATTATAACTATACGAAAGCTAACTGACTTCTTGTCATGCAGCTTATGAAATATGGTTTGACAGTACAATAGAAATACTGAAAGCATTTCGTCTCATACCCCCATCCCCATACTTCCACTTCTTTTTTTCTGTCTTACCGATGCCATTTTGGTGCAGAAAATAACAGTTCTGATATGACAACGAAGCATACAGTGACTTTAGATTTTAATAATCAGCTTCTACACTTTACACTTTGACAGAAAGACATTGTTACACAAGCGGGGGTACTAAAGGAAATCTTGACGATCGTATCAATATATTTATATGTTCATACAATTCGTAAAAGAAATTTGTTTGGAGAATGGTTTTCTTTTGTTTGCTCTCTTATCCACCATAAAATACCATCGTTGTAAAAGAAAAAAAAAATAGTACGATCGATTTCATCACCCTGGAAAGTTTCCTTTCTCCCCCTCCGTTTTCCATGCAAGTTGAAACTTTGGATGCAGAGTTCAGGCTATCATTTCATCCATTAAATGGAATACTGCATGTACAAAATATGATCGCACTTACACTTACCCCCATAGGGCCGTAAGGAAAAGAATCTGCTGGCAGATTGAAGTTTTCGGTTTTGTTGGTTGAGCTTCCTTCTACCAATTTTCCCTGACAGGGTTAACTCCAGTCACTGCCAGAAATCCCCAACTCAATGCACTGGACACCACCGCACAAGCTCAAAGAGCTTGAAGTCGGATGGAGAACATGCAAATATAGCAAATATAACCAAGCTTCTTTCAACGAACCGTCTGGAACCGGAATGTCCTAAACTGTAAAGCGTTGAGATGGCAGATAAATCAAATATCGCCTGTCGTCTCACATAAATCATCACTAGCATAAACATCTCCTCTCTCTCTCTCTCACTGTGTGTGTGTTGTGTGTGTGTGTGTGTGTGTGTGTGTGTGTGCGCGCGCGCGCGCGCGTCGCATGCGCGTGCTTTCCCGCTGTTTTTTTTTTTTTTTTTTTACTTTGGTGTACGCATGGTAGAGTTTATGTCTGCCAATGCCCTCAATGCAGATTCATTAAGCCTTGCCATATGTGCTTCAATTTCCAAACAGAAAGAGGACGAAAACCAGGAGGGAAATATCACTCGCCTGTTTGTTCTGACCCATCAAACTGATCTCAATGTACCACCGATAATCCAGTAACACACTCCCAGCATCAAAGGAGAAAAAATGAAAAGGTCAGACGGGCAGCGAGGGAAGGGTAGTAGAGCAGAGAAATGGGAGCAGCCATGGAGAATGTAGCTGGATTCGGCATTTCACTGGCTTCCGACTCCAGGACAAGGGCAGCTGGACGCACTTTGGCGAATGAAACTCCATGTCCACCTCGCTCCTCCAGACCTCTGGTTTGGAGATCCTCCTGAAGTTTGTCAGAATCTTTGGTGCCGGTGACGAAGCGGTCGATCGCTGTGTCATCAGCAAAGAGTCTGGGCGGGAATGGGGGTGTGGGATGTTAGGAAAGCGACAGTTAGCAGGCCGTTAATACAGGCAAAAGAGGCAAGGGTCACGCACATATTTGTGGGAGACGCTAGACTCCACACTGACATAGACTGTGAGCGGTTGATGACGTCTGCTTACCTGCCGACAATGAGGAAGAGTGCAACCCAGCTGTTATATGCTTTGTTAGACGCCGTAGTGATTTAGCTATGTGTTAGAGAGCTAAGTTTAACTCGTCAAACGCTTTGGCTTAGTCAATAATGATGGCATCGGTGCAGAGCCTTCCTCTGTGAATTCAGGAAGCTGGGTCTATCAGGAGTGGTGTTTGTGAATCCTTCTTGTTGACAGAGCAAGACAACCTACTGAGCGCCTCGAGATGGTGCATAATAACGCTCACAAGGATGTGCTTGAGGACCTTCGTTGGGACGCTGCTGATGGAGATAGGTCTGTGGTTACACGACTTGTGGTGTACTCCTTTATTGAAGACCGGGTCGCGAGCGTGTTCTTCGTGTCCCACTAACGTCGCCTGCTTGGAGACATGGGCATTTGGTAGTTGCGAGAATGGACGCAACCTCTGTGGCCAGCTGCTTGAAGAGGCGAGGGGTAAAGTGGTCCAGCCGCTTTGGAGGGATTCAAGAAGCTTTTCCACGCTGGTGTTGATGTCAATATTGTCCATGGGTGGGGAAGTCGTCAAGTGAGTCAGGCATCCTGCATTTAGTCCTGAGATGGTCGTCTGGTTGGTTAGCTAGTTGCATCTGCTGAATGCTGTGTGGAAAACTGGAGGTTCAGCATCAAGACCTTTTAGTTCGGGTCCGTGACGAGCGTTCCACTGGACTTCAGTACAGTGGGGCGTGGTATGGTGCGGTACAAAATAGAGCAGTGCACTGCAGTACATGGAGTAGCTGCCACGGCTACCCAGTCTGCTGCCTGAAGACAGCCTCATCAAGCCAGCGCTGTGATATTTCAACCTTAACTGTTCACTGGTCGTGAGTCGTCTCACAACTTGCATCTTCTCAACAGTCCTAGTTCACGGCTGTGGTGTTAACACAAAAGCCGCTGCTCACCTCAGACGTGTGATCTTAACAGCCAACGCCATGCTTTGATTTTCTATTCTGTTTGTTTCAGCCACCACAGTTCTAGTTCCAGAAGCCGGCAGCCTAGTTCTGGGACTGGTCATTCAGCCCACAGGCCTGAGGAACGCCCGCTTTCAAGCCGGTCAACAAATGGCGCAGCAGACCCCACGTTCCGCTGGAAGCAGACGTTCTTCATCGGGATCTGAAGCAGCTCCTGCCCATCAGTCGGATTCGCCACCTGATCTGGACGTAGACGCCTTGTTTGATCTGATTAAAAAGGGCAACCTGCAGCTGATTCAAGTTCAGCAAACCCAGCAGTCAGATTCTAAGCCTGCCTTGGGGGTGACCATTGAAGGGCTCGCTCAACACGCCGTTCAGGACCCTCACATTTCTGGTCAACGTCATCCGGAGTTCAACAATGCTTTAAGAGATTTGATAATAGGAATGGAAAGAACTCTGCATCCGGCTGCTAGCAGTCAGGCAGTCCGTCAGCCGACTGATAGATAGCTGACAGACAACCCCCCTCAACTTTCCTGTGTTATGTGAACGACTGGAGGCCTATTTATCACAGGAGACCGTGAGGAAAAAACGAAACTGGATCTGCCGACTGGTCCCAAGAGGGACGGATCAGCGCAACTGACTGACTCAAGCTTGTGTCAAATGAATCAAAGGGGTATTCTCAGTGCTTTGCGCGTTCTGATTGGAGTGGAGGTCAGCTGACAGACTCGTTTACTGCCGGCACTAATCTGCCAGATAAACTCTCGGAGCACGACAACTGTGTGCCAGGTTATGACATTGTTAGAGGCCATTCACAGACAGTTCAAGTTAGCTCCCATCACCTCAGCCCTTCTCCAAGACCACCAGTTCACCAGGCAAGCTCCAGCGCCAATAGACCGTTCCAGGGGTCACGCATCCGGGAGATCAGACGTTACTTGGAGGCATCAGTCCATGGCCAAGGCCTTCAGACCTCCAGTCATCAACCAGCTCCACAATCCTCTGTTTACACTCAACAGCCAGGTTTCCCTGATCTAAATGCCGTCATGTTTAGCCTACAGTCTGGTTCCCAGAGTGAGCGGAGAGGAACACAACAGAGCCTCGTCACCAACCAGGGTTGCAGAGTTTGCGCAGACTTCAGCATGATATATCTTGTGTCATTAAACTGCTGCTTCAAGCAGTTGTGCAAGACGTTAACATATTTCAGAACAAATACTTTCCAGACTGACTGTTTTACCTGACACCGTCCACCAAGATGTACAGCAGCCTGTTTTAGAACCCGTCCACTCGGTTGTAGCAAATGCCACGACCTCGCCTTGGACACGCCCGTGGAAATCGCGAGGCTGGCATCCATCAGTCGTTACCAGAAGACTGCGTCGACAAGAAACACAGCCCTCGTCACTTTAAAGTCCCACACTTCAGCCTGACGATGGCAGCACAATAACAGCAATTAAAAGTAGTGCATCAAGTGTGAACCCAGAGATTCATGCGCACCCCATAGCCTCCATAGCCAGCAGCCAATGTAATCCACACCAGGAACCCACTGCCTCTGGTACTACTCCACCTGCTAGCACCAAATAATCTTCTGATGTCAGTCCCCACAAAAACGGCCTCGCCAGCCCAGTGAGAGGTCCAAGCACGCTGAACAACAGCACTGCCAACCCTCTGATTCTCCTAGGCGAAAAAAAGAACATTAGAGATGCTGGACAGACGACACCTTGAAAGATCAAGAGACAGAGAACATTATTGGCAAGGAGCAGCGATCAAGCAGAACACAAACACAGGTCTTCTCTGGCATGTTCAGAGCTGTGGAGATCTGCCAAAAGCCAGACTCCAAGCTTCTAGAAGTGTCACCAAAATAAAACTCGACAGACTGAACGAAAAGAAAAACTAAGTTCGTACCTTTGAATTACAGAACTAGACAATATTTTATCTTCTGTCAAGTCTTATTATAATGTGACAGAAGAGAAGTTATATCGCCTTGAGATATGCTTTTGACTAAGGTGTTCTACAACTCAACTGTACAACTCATACTCGCTCATGAAAATGTATTGACACAGGAAAGACTTAAGGATTCGGTAGCACTTAACTTTAAACATTTCTTTTTTTTTTTTTTTTTTTTTACTTCATTGACCTTTAAACGCGCCTTGCCCCTTACCTTCCTCCCTCTGTCCCTTGTCCCAGCCCCGTATCCCGGTATGGTTTCAACGATTTCCTTTCTGCCCCTCTCGCTCTCCTGTTTGACAGCACGTGGTTCACACTTTCTTTAACATGTATATTTGATTTTCCTCTATTCTTCTTCATTTCCTTATTCGTCATTGTATAAATTCATGGCATTTTAGTTGTTTCGTCAAGTTAACTGGCACATTTTGGTAGTTCGCTAGTCGATCCTTCATGTGGTTTTATTAGGCTTAGTTACTTTCCGACGTGTTTCATGTCTTTCAGTCGCTTCCTGCTTATTTTCTTTAATTAATTACTTTCCAATTTGTTTTTTATTCTAGTAACTTTCTCACTTGTTAATGTGATGTCATCAGTCAGCAAGCCGGTGAGTAAAATAGTTTGATAGTCATTCAATAGGTCTGTCAGTCAACTGGTCAACCAGGGATGAGTCAGCCAGTAAGTTTGTCAGTGAACTAGCTAGTTACTTTATTGATTATTTAGTCATTTTGTCAGCAAGCCAGTCAGTATGTTTTTTGGTACTGTTTTCCCAGTCTGTCGGTTCGACGTTGGATGGTCACGTTCCACCTCCTAACGCAGTTTGTTAGATTGATAGGTTCTGATATTTGTATTTGTTCAGTTTTATGTTCATAAGAATGTCTCACTGAACGCGTTTGTTTAATTAGCGTTCGTTCTCTCTCTCTCTTTCTCTCTCTCTCTCTCTCTCTCTCTCTCTCTCTCTCTCTCTCTCTCACACACACACACACACACACACACACACACACACACACACACACACACACACACACACACACACAGAGAGAGAGAGAGAGAGAGAGAGAGAGGGGGGGGGGAGATTACTCTTTGTCCTTCGCTTCCAAGATTTCCATTCCAAAAGTACACGGTAATCGAATGTATGCTCAGTAATTTTGATCACAATATTAAGTATATACGGTCACATGTTCTCATGATGATTGAAACCAGTGAATACACCATTACAAAAGCGAGTGATAATGTTTGAAACGCAATTTTGAAACAGAAAATTCGTTCTTTCTTTAAGGGCGCTGGATAGTAAAGAATTCAACATAGGTCTTTGAGAAAATGGATGAAAATCAAAAGAGAAAGTCACATTTGGCCACAAACTGTATGTTCAGTAACTTGGGGGATTATCATTTGAACCATGAGAAGTGAAATCAGTTCCTGTGGCTTTTTCCCCCTGATCAATATTCTGTGGTGTCTTTGATTAAAACAGTTCTAAGATAGGTTTCCCTTTTTTTTCTCAGTTCAAAGAAATATCTTTTACAACACATCCTCCCAGAATATCCATAGTGTAGTCTTTCTCCCCTAAGTGTTTTTTGTGTGTATTATTTGATATCAAATATGTGTATTTTGATCGTTAAAATTCTCAAACATTACACAAATCTGATTATGTGTTTATGTAGATCTATGTGATTTAAGTGACCGAGAGCATGTTTTGAGTTCCATGAAAATTGGCCAGAATGTCTTTACATTGCACAAAGGAACAAAACCTGAAATACTTTTTGAGTTATCACAATAACATCGTGCTCATTACCTTACTTTTAAAACAAAAGGGGGCACTAAAAGGCAGTCTTGATTTCCGTTTGTTAAAAACATGGAACGCAGTATAAACTCTTGAAATTACAAAAAAAAAATCAAACTTACCTATACAGAATAAGTACTCCTACCAGTAGACAAACACACCCGTGTAGTCTGCTCAATTGGACTGTAGCAAACCGACTATTGAATTATGAATTTCGTTTGGTCCATTCTTGTCGAATGTCTCTATTTCAGGGAGCATCCTTATAAAAGTTTTCTATTTTCGCATTGGAAAACAATTCTCATACCCATGACAGCTTCATTAGTTTAATAGACATATGTGTTTGAGATAGACCTAGGGGATTTTCCAACGGGAGAAGGAGGGAAGATTGTTTGATTATGTTTATCACATGCAAACTAATTATTACTCTGTTGGGCTGTTGGGATTTTTTTTATGATGAAAAAAAAAAATCGGCAGACCAGTTTTTGCGAAATTAAAAGCATCTTTCTATCTATTGTTCTGTCTATAGGAATTGCTGTCATTTTTAAAACGTAGCTTGGCCATTTCTTTTAATGGGCTCCTATCTGTTTTCTTAGCTTCAAAACGTTTGTCCTGTATATCTTTGTTTAGCGTAAGGGATTTTTTTTTTTTACGAACGAGAGTCCCTACTTGAGCTATGGGGATCTTGATTCCGTAACTGTTAGACAAAGACGTGTGTCTGGTTGTCAGGTGAATACTTTTGCTTCCCAACCAGATGTGTTTTGTCATCTCAAAGTTCAGTGTCAATTATGTAATATCTTCAGATTGTTTTATCTTTTAAACATGTTTTCGTGAGATTAAAACTTCTGTTGAGAAGTAACTCGATGGATTACTTATTGTCAAGAATTGCAGGTACTGGAGTAAACGATTTTCTTTTGAAAAAGTCCAAGACCCTGACAATGTCGCGTCTGCACTCTGTTCATACTGATACATCTAGTTCATGTAATGTTATGAAAGTAAGTGTCCTGAGTAGTCCTATATTGCATGGTCTCGGAGTCAGCATGATGGAGGCTTGATAGTCAAACATTTATATATACTCGTAAACATTGCTGTTGGGGCTCACACACAC
>JADBJO010005730.1:67500-90000 GCA_016801955.1 Conus betulinus | reverse complement strand
TTGGAAGCGTTTGATTGTCATCGCTTTATCTTTTATATCAGAAAGGGAGAGAAAAGATATCTGAATGAATGTTGTTTCCGCATTTTCCCCATTTGAGTTTCGTTACAGTTCATATTTAAGTTACTACTAAACAGGTCAAAGGTCTACAGGTCTTATTGTATGGACTTTGTAAACAACGAGAAGATGGGGAGGGTATAAAAAAAATCAGCTGATCGTGAAAAGCATGGCACCTGACCTTTCTTTATTAGGAAACGGATTTCTTCTCTCCTCCATCCCCGAAGAGGCAACCTTTCCCCTGAAACATTCCTGATCTGAAGGAAATTCCCGTCGTTTCATGAATGCAGTCATTGGGGTGCTGGGATGTTTGTAGCGTCAAAGATTGTTTAAGCATGGCACGGAAGAAAGATACGGAGCAGCTGTCTAACATAGGGGACGTGGTTTTAAAAGGAAATTTTGCACCAAGACTCCTTCGCCTCTTCCGTTGTCGGCAATTACCTAGTTTAAAGGCCCTCCTCCCCTCCCCTCTTTCCTTTACGATCCCCATCCCTCTATTCCCATACACCCCCACCCCCACGCCCCGTTCCCGCTTTGTGTCGATCTTGCTGATTCACACACTCATGAAAAGCTGCTTTCTGTCCTTGAGAGCTCCAGTTAATGACTTCAATACAAAAAAAATATGAAAGCGGGGGGAGGGGGGGGGGGGGGGGGGGGGGGGAGGGGGGCTCTAAATTAGGACTTTGCTTCGATTTCCTTTTAGTCATTATTACTAATTTTGTAAGACCATCTTACAAGTCATGCAACGTGCTACCTGTACCAGGATTCTGTTTCCAAGAACATTAAAGTGGTTTCATACCCTGAAAAGCTTTTCCTCATTTCAATTTCTCAGAGTGAAAGGAGATGCAGAAGCTCTTCCAGTCCTGGTTCCAGTCTGTCCGCTTCCATGACGTTCATCAGAATGCCAACATCAACGTTGTCAAAGAATAATGAAATGCGAGTCTCTCATCATCAAACCAACAACCATTTCATTAGACTCCTTTTTCTTTGAAGCAGTGAAGAAACCAGTTATACTCGTACCATAATGGTATTCTTCTAAACATTACTCCAGGGGTAGTGAAGGGAAATCCGTTCCGATTAAGATGATTACAATTGATTACAGTTACAGCAGAATACGGAATTCCGGTCCGGTTATTCCCTGCTTGTCTTGTCTATCACTTTAAACACGGTAAGCTGTTGATTGTGGGATTGTTAACAATAGGCATCTTCACAAATAAAGCGGAATCAAATGAACAGTAACCTCTCTCTCTCTCTCTCTCTCTCTCTCTCTCTCTCTCTCTCAAGTCATGGGAGCTTAAAGATACAAAACTGTTTGTTGAAAAAAAAAAAGTTATCCAAAATTCCAGAGGCTGGCACCGTCTACTTATCGTCCGAGCGGCATACGTAAGCCGTCCATGATGCGGCATATGTGGAAGTCCACCTCCTTCCCGCACTGCACGATCAGCTTGTGGCAGAACACGAACACGCCCAGGAGATCGAGGTCCTGTTTATCGGAAGGCTTCAGGTCTCCAAAACAGACCCGTCAGTGCCTCCTCTGCCTGGACAATCGACGTCCTCGCGTGCTCCAGCCCCTTCCGATTCGCGGGCAACTCCAACACCTGCGGCTCGTCCTGCTGCTTTGAGGGGTCATCCTCTGGAGCATCTGAACTCTCAGCCGGCGGGGCAGCACAGTTCTTCTCCCGTCACGTGCCAGCCACCACTCGGTGTTCAGATAGTAATTGGTGATTTGCTTCCACCTCTGTTCCAGGAGCCCACTGCCTGTACGTTTGGGGGGTGCAGGGACGCGGACGTCTGACGGGTGAGGTGATCTGCAGATGGCTGATGTCCTCAAACGTCTCACCCTTTGGGTTGCACATCTGCACCGCCCTCTCGTATCGATCCTGTTGCTGTCGCATGAATCGATAGAAGTCATAGTCGGGACTGATTTCGGGGAACACATGTCCCACGGCCCTCATAAAGCGCGCAGGGCGATCTTCACTTTCGACGAGTTGCACTTCAGCCATGTTTGTGAAGTCCAGTTTCTTGCGTTACACAGCGTTTTAAAGTGGTCGCAAAATGTTGCAGGTTACTGGTTAGTGTGGTGGAGGACTGAAAGACGCGGGGGACGAGAGAGTGTGGAGAATACTTTACGGCTGCACGGCTTCGGTTTACAATAGGGGGGGGGCTGTGAATGAGTTTGGTCACCTATCTACCGGCCAGCCCGGTGGGTCGCGAAGTTGTCACCTGAGCTTCTGAGTTTAAACAACACGTAGCTCTCGTGCCAAGCACATGGTTATCACGTGATGTTCAACTGTCGGCATACAAGTGACAGTTTCTGGTTGAGGGAATTCGAACTCCTACACACACACACACACACACACACAATACACACACACGAGAGAGAGAGAGAGAGAGAGAGAGAGAGAGAGAGAGAGGAGGCGTGAGGCTTTTCTCTCTCTCTCTCTCTCTCTCTCTCTCTCTCTCTGTGGCTTTCTCTCTCTCTCTCTCTCTCTCTCTCTCTCTCTCTCTCTCTCTCACACACACACACACACACGCACGCACGCACGCACACACACACACACACACACACACACACACACACACACACACACACAACACACCCATCTAGCACACGACACGCACATGCAGTGCAAGCATGCACGCACTCGCACCGACTTCTGCCCGCCAATCCTATCAGCATGCTGATTCGGTTGAACATTAACTGTGGATGATCCCACCGCTAAACCCGTGTGCTTTGACTTGGTGCACAACGAAGACATTACTCCATTAAGCGAAAAAAAATGCGCTTCATTTGTCGAACGTGTGAAAGAAGAACATAAATCATCAAACATTCACGCTTTTTTTTTTTTTTTTTTTTAAAGAAGCTTCGACATTGTTGTGAACGAGAACACCTATTTGCCATAACACAAAGTCAAACGCCAAGTTGAATAGCACGTTCAGAAGTAAGCAGCTCACATGCTTTAAGGAAATTCTTGAAAAAAATGCGTTTCAGTCGTTTGACAGGCAACCTGCTCACTCAAAAAACATTTTTGCAGAATAGTAAAGAGATTTCAGATGAACATGTCTTTTAGAAATAAAATGTTTGAAAACTCGGAGCATAAGTCTAAGGAAAAGACTCTTACTCAAGGGGATATTTTAAAAGTTTTTTTGTAATTACTTAGACAAGCAACAAACGAAAACCCGCGACCAATGGTATTATGAAAAAGATGATCCATTTTACATCATGGGTCATGTCGTATCTGAAATGAAAAATGTTACCCTACACTAAATTATGCATGAATCTCCGTCCACGGCCTGTCTGGGAACTAAGTTGTCCGATTCAGACTATGGGACTTTAGCCACCAACTTTTTATTGAAAAAAAAAAAAAAACAATTACAGACACACTTCATCATTTTGAGCTGCTTCCAGAAAAAACAAATAAGAAAATTTAAAAAGGGACTATAGTCAAATCATTTCAAAAATCAATCACAAGTACTGAGGAGAAACTGAAAGCAAATCACCTCTCAGTCACATAAATTGAACAGAAAATCCTTCAGTACATGGAGGAAAACATACTGTAGACTCCAAATCAACTGTGAAAACTGGATTGCTTTCATTGTCAGAAAAACATGATTACATGTTAGAAAAACGTGTTTGAAAAAAAAACCCAACAAACTAGATTTAACAGAATCCTTCAATGTCAGAAAAACGATTGTTTTCAATGTCAGAAAAAAAATGATTGTTTTCCAGGTCACAAAACGATAGTTTTCAATGTCAAAGAACAATTGTTTTTCAATGTCAAAGAACGATTGTTTTTAATGTCAAAGAACGATTGTTTTTAATGTCAAAAACAGTTGTTTTTATGTCAAAGAACGGTTGTTTCCAATGCCAAAGAGCGGTTGTTTTCAATGTTTAAGAACGATTGTTTTCAATGTCAAAAACGGTTTTTTCAAAAAAGAACGTTGTTTTCATGTCAAAGAAACGGTTGTTTTCAATGTTAAAGAACGATTGTTTCCAATGTCAAAGAACGGTTGTTTCAATGTCAAAGAGCAGTTGTTTCCAATGTCAAAGAACGGTTTGTTTACAATGTCAAAGAACGGTTGTTTTCAATGTCAAAGAACAATTGTTTTCAATGTTAAGGAACAGTTGTTTTCAATGTCAAAGAACGGTTGTTTTCAATGTCAAAGAACAATTGTTTTCAATGTTAAAGAACGATTGTTTTCAATGTTAAAGAACGATTGTTTCCCATGTCAGAAAGCGACTGTTTCAATGCCAAAGAATGATTCTCTCTCCTCTCTCTCTCTCTCTCTCTGTGTCCTCTCTCTGTCTCTGGTCTGTGTGGTGTGTGTGTGTGTGTGTGTGGTGTGTGTGCGTGTGTGTGTGTGTGTGTGTGTGTGTGTGTGTGTTCAGAGCATTCTTCATATCAAATACGACTAAACTGACACTTTAAATCTTTAAAAAAAAAAAAAAAAAAAAAAAAAAAAGAAAAGAAAAGAAAGAAAGAAAGAACAACCTTATGGAAGAAGAAGAGAGAAAGATTAGATTTCCGTATAACTACCTTTCCATGATCTCATCCTCTCTTACTAACCTGTAAATTCAATATTGCACCCCTTCCTTTTTGCTGCCTTTACATATATCACTTTTTTCTTTGTAACGGTCACAGACAACACCGATCTTTCCGGCGCATCCTAAAGGAGGGAAGCGGAAGGGGGGGGGGGGGGGGGGTGGGACAGAAGCGGGGACAGGAGAGGGGAGAGAGCAGAGTTACTTTTTTCAGAAGATTGTGTTACGCTGAACCAGAAAAAAAAAAAAGTCAAAACTGAAATAAATGAGGGAAACAAGAGAAACAAACTCCTACAAACAAGAAGAAGAAGAAGAAGAAGAAGAAGGAGAAGAAGAAGAAGAGATTGGCAGCTTAGAGATCGCCGCTGTGTACCGCTGATTTGGTATACACAGTTTTTTTTTTTTTAATTTTAACAAAATCCGTCAAGCTTTACATTTGAAGAAATCGTCATTTTCAACTCATTGAGCATGAATAATCATGATGTTTATGGCCCCGCCGACCACGGCAGCCATACCTGGCAGGTTAAGCTGGGTAGGTAAAAATGCAAGTTAACATTCTGAAACACACACACAAAAAAAAAAACGGCATTGCTTTAAAACATTTCATGTCATCAACATTACATTTATCATAAAGGTGAGAAAAAATTCTTGAGCAGACACATAATAATTCAAAAGTCGCTTTAGAGTGAGAAAGATCGGCAGGTACAGAAATCGGAAGAAGCAAAAGAAACTTTAAACAGGAGACAACTGTCGGCAAGGGAATGTTCAAGGCAGCTCTCAAAGCTTCCTGGGGTATCGTAGTAATATGGATAAACAGGCTACGATTTTCCGATGTCGAACGCTCTGACGAAAACCCATGATGATGGCATCAGTTGCTACAATGTTTTCCCATCGCTACGGAGACTTTTTCAATAAATGCCAGTCGCTGAGCCTTACAGAAATGGGGCGTTTGTGGAAACTGTAGTGATGACAGGACAGAATCCCCCTTCACCTCGAGGTGGGGCATGATGGCGCCCACAAGAGGACGTGCTCAAGGACCTCAGACAGGGCAACGGGACGGGGGGGGGGATGGGCGCGGAGTTTGAGGCCTTTGCAGAGTTCTCCCTTTCTAAAAGACAGGGGTTGCCAGTGTCTCCTTCCACTCTCTGGAGACCTCGCCTGTTCGAAGAAAAAACAATCGGGATATGGTTGTCAGGATTGAGGCAACTTCAGCAGACAGTGCTTACAGCACTCAATGAGTAATGCCGTTGGGCTGGCTGCTTTGGTGGGGTTCAATTTGACCAGTATATTTTTCGTCTTTCCGTCCGGTATATTGATGTTCGTATCTTTCAGAGATAGGTAGTCGTCATCACATGAGCCAGGCATCGTACAGTACGACTCATCAGCAAACTAGGTAGTGCCCTTGCTGAATTCTGTACATGGAGTTCAACACTTCGGCCTTCTGTTTCGGTGCGGTATGAGCCTTCCACTGGACTTGAGACCTGCGCCTTCTGGAACTGCAGAGCGTCTGTGCTTCATGTAAATCCTCTGCTCGGTGCCTGTTGTGTGATCCCAGGCGGGGACACCACTTGTTCAGTTCCCTGCTGACAACGATCACTGCTCAGTCCCAGAGGGGGACATGAAGTCCGTCCACCTACAGTCCCCATGAATTCCCCGCTACACGAACTCACTAAGGGTAGAGACATGGACAGGAATTCGAGACTCAGGTCACCATGAGAATAGGGCATGAAGGGCCAAACATGTTCTCAGTATCTTTACTAGGCAGATCAATGAATGTGAGGAATGATTGAAATAATGCTATGGAGTTGCATTTTAGTCTGAGACTGCATTACAGGGCTGTATTCTACGCCTAGTTTTATGATACATCCCGGCGTCAACCAGGCTAGAGAAATGTAGACACCCTGAGAGTTTGTTAGAAAGTTTGAGCAACGCTCTTAGAAATGTGTACCTTAAGTGCTTAGAACCGGACTGTGTGGTTCCAGTCTTTTCAACTGAGTCTGCAGGAAAAAGCAACTCCGGGACTGAACATGATGCCAGAAAAAAAAAAACCACAATTGTTAATGGTTTGATGGGAATGGGACTCGAACTCACGACCTCCAAGCAGGGAAAACATCCGCAACGTTAATTACTGTGCTCACATCGGTTGGTTTTGTTTTTTCAACGTTTGTTTGCTCGGCTCTCTCTCTCTCTCTCTCTCTCTCTCTCTCTCTCTCTCTCTCTCTCTCTCTCTCTCTGCGTGCGTGCGTGCGTGTGTGTGTTCTGCTTGAAAAAAAGACTAAGAGGTCGAGGCTTCTTCGTTCTGTATCTGGATATTTGAGGGCTCTAGATTTTAACGTTGGTGATTTGATAGCTTGTCTGTTTTTACAGTTTAAAATGAATTAATCTTAAACGAAAAGACTTGGTCATGTCGGCATTTGATTTTCATTCCCGCCTCGTTTGATCATCAACATGCATGTATGTAACCAGCCGCCGTGCCCAACTGGTTAGCGTCACGGACTCCAGGCTGGGAGGTCATGGGTTCCATTCCCATCAGAGTCATGCGGGATTTTTCTGCCCCGACTGGCTCCTACCCAGAGTTGAGTTTGCTACGGACTCAGCTGGGAAGACTGGGACCACACAATCGAGTTTCATCCAGTTAATGGACGCGTCTCTGAGAATGTTGCACACATTTCCTGACCAACACTGCAGGAGCCTGTATCTCTCGGGCCTGGTTGATACAGGGATATATTATGAAAGGAAGCGTAGAGTAAAGCCCTGTCATGCAGTCTCAGACCGAAATGCAAATCCATAGCATTATTGTCATCATCCTCATTCTCATCGATCAACATAAATTAGAAGGTCTCAAATTCTGTGGCCCTTCATGCCCTGCTGTTATGGTGACCTCAGTTTCGATGTCCTCTTCGCGTCTGTGGCCTTGGTTTGGTTTCCGTCGAGTCACCGTATCGGCAAGTCCATGGGGGCTGTTGTTGGACGGACGTGGTGGAACCCTCCGGAGGGAAAGCACACCTCACGCCGGCTCCGCGACTAAGCAATTATTGTCGTCAGTAAGGGTTTAGTAGGTGGTGTCCTGCGTATGTTAGATCAGAAACAGGCGCCACTGAACACCACCGAAGTGACTCGGCAGCAGTGCAGTGTCTCCACAAGTGGGTTGCGTCTTGACGACTTGACATTGACTGCTCCCTGTGGATTGCCGGTGCCGGGGCTGCGGCGGGACTGACCGGGCTGTGGCTGTGGACGGGGTGTGGGAATGAGTGGCGCGGGTCACTGCCACTGAGGTGGCACAGGAGATTGGACAGCAAAAACAACAACAACAACAACAACAACAACTCATTAATATATGTATGTGATGGGACAAACGATTGTCCTGTATCTGTAAAATACCTTACAATTAGAAGAAATGTTGACTGCTGTACCTTTTCCATATTAACTTGAAAATATAAAGGTAAAGAAAAAAAGGTACCTTTCAGAGAATGCTTCAACGTTTCGTGCTGTAAGCACTTGGTCACGAAGTGAAGTGTTGAGGTTGTAGGGGAAGCTGTCAGGTTTCTTGTGATCACAGTTCAGCCAAAAAGGTAGGAGGGGGGGGAGGAAGGTGAACTGTGTTAATATGGTCAACAAAAGGGGGGGGGGGGGGGGGGGGGAAAGAGGGGGTGGGGAAAGGCGGGAGGGAGAGAACCATCTGGGTGGTGGTTTACAGAGAAAGGGGAGGGGGGTGGTAAGGAAAACATGGGAAGGGAAAGGGGGGGGGGGGGGGTCGCAGCTTGAGATAAACAAGTTTATTCCCTGACATTGAGTCCACAAGGACTCAAAGTGCCAAGGCGTTGTATTAGCTGGCTTTCCATGAATTTGCGGTATTGGCCCTCTTTTTGTCCATTGCGCCAAAGCGCTGCCACTCTGATGTGCGACAGGTTATGGTGTTCAGAAGTAAAGTGGTTTGCCACTGGTGTATCTTTTCCTGTCAGGATGTTGTCCCTGTGTTCTTTGAAGCGATCATTGAGTGATCTGTATGTTTCTCCTACACACATCATGGCACACAAGGTACAGGTCAGGACATACGACAACATTTTGAGTTTGGCATGTGAAATGGGATTTCACCTGAAACTTATGATCTGATGGGCCTTGGATTGTTGTTGCAGGGTTAATAAAAGTACAGGTTTTACATTTAGGTTTCTTGCAAGGGAAATTGCCAGCTTGAGCAGAGGGTGCGTAGAGTGGAAGGCAGCATGCACAAGATGGTCACCAAGGCTTTTGTCCCTCTTGAAAGCCACACGTGGTGGTTGGTGGAATGTATCTTCCAGTGTTGGATCGTTCCTAAGGATCGAGAAGTTGCGACATAGAATGTTTTATGTAATAAGACTGCTCTTAACATGTGTTGAAAAAAAAAAACACACGCGAAAATCACCCCCAGACGTGATTGATCTCCCTTCCCCCTTCTTTTTGCAAGAGAGTGGGAGATAATCAAACAGGTTACATTGTTTCCTGTCTTCAGTGACTATAAGGCGATTCTGGGTCCTTATGTAGCTCAGATTTAAACACACATACACACACACACACACACACACACACACACACACACACACACACACACACACACACACACACACACACACACACACACACACACACACACACACACACACACACACACACATATGAGGTTACATCATCATCCTGACAGAATCTGGCGAGCTGTTTTGATGTCGAATTCCTGCATGTCTTAGCCCGAGTACTTGTTATGTACACGTGAGTATTAGCAACAAGGATACACAAACACTCATGCATGCATGCACGTTCACACGGGTTTTCAGAAACATACAAGCACTCACGCATGCATGGACGCTCACTCGGGCTTACTCACACACGCAAGCGAGCGCGAGCGCGAGCGGGCGGGAGCGCGCTCGCGCGCGCGCGCGCACACACACACACACACACACACACACACACACACACACACGAGAGAGAGAGAGAGAGAGAGAGAGAGAGAGAGAGAGAGAGAGAGAGAGAGAGAGAGAGAGGAAACACGTGAAGAATCCGTTTCATCACTGGCGATATGCATTTCAAATCTTATTGCAGGTGAACCATACTTTTAATGAATGAAAAACAATGATAGAATATATCTTGCATCAAAGTTTCAGACAAACGTGCATATATGCACGCCCTCGCACGGATTTGTGCTCTAAGAACCATAGTCAGGCAAAATCACGTCCCTGTGGATACACAAGCATTTACGTTTTCTATAATTAAAAAAAAAGAGAGAGAAAGAGGAGAAAAAGAAAGCAAAAAAAAAAAAAAAAAATTCTTCAATACTTCCCCAAGCTCCGTCAAAGCGACTTTTCCTCGACAATACTGTCAATATCGAAAATGTTCTTAAAATGCACAGTCAGTATGAAAAAGTAGAATCCGCCCCCCCCCCCCCCCCCTCCTCCCCCCCATCTCCCCCCCCCCCCCCCCTTTCTCCCTCGCCTCTCCTTCCTGATTCCTTCCGCTTCCCTCTTCTCCCCGTCCCCCCCTTCCCACCCCGCTCTCTCCACCTTCCACGCAGACATAATTGCCTGTAATGATTACGGGAAAGCGGCTCATTAAGAAAAGTAACGGTAGGGGGATAGTGAGTGAATACTTCGCTGGAGGGGACAGGGGGGTGAAGAAAAAAGCGCGGGAGGTTGGGGGGGGGGGGGGGGGGGAGGTTAATTCAGATCTCGTTCAATAGTAGAACTAACAAATTTTTCGTAACCGTCCGCTGCAAATTCGTCAAAATGCCAATGAAGGGTCCGGTCGTTCATATCAAAACGTTTTGACTTTGCTCTCGCCCAAATGTTCAGTTTGTCGACGAGTTATCCACACACGTCGCTTAATGACTACAGGAAGCTAACATTCAACACGATGCTAAAAGAAATGATTCTCTTAACGACCAGACACATTAAATGCCTAGACTGAAAGTGTCTTGCGTGTCTGTCCTGGTTGTTGTTGTTGTTGTCGTCGTCGTCGTTTGTCCACACGAATCGCCTGTTTAGCTTGAAACCTCATGCGTTCTGGTGGCAAGCTGACACAGGTCTGTGTGCATAGACGGGGGGCATCAGTTCCGTCATACCTGACAGGCGGTCATGATTCTTCAGGGGTGTAAACCGCTAGGACACCCGACAGGCGAAGACGAGGAACTGGTGGGGGGGGGGGGGGGGGGGGGGGGGGGGGGTATGTCATTAACACTTTCTGTCTCTGTTCTTCAATTGATTTCCTCCAGCAGCCGTTTAGAAGAGTTCAAGGGTTAAAACACAAAGAAACAAAGGGGGAAGGGAGGGGGGGGGGGGGGGGGGGGGGGGGGGTGGGGGGGGGGGGGGGGTAGGCGAGACAGCTGTTTTCATGTTGCAAGTGATCAAACTAGGCCTACATATTATAAAGATGGCATCCAACAACATGACGGGCAGAACGGAGTAACACGCCTTGTTCTCAGCAATGAATTTTCTGTCTGTCTGTCTGTCTGTCTGCCTCTCTCTCTCTCTCTCTCTCTCTCTCTCTCTCTCTCTCTGCAGCCACATCTAATCTACCCCTGTGAGTATAACCTTCCCACCCGTCCCTCCCTCGCACTCCCACAATGGGAGTCGGGCAAATCCCAGCTTCCCACCTGCAGCCTGATGTTCAGGCTGTTCAGACAGAAATCATTACTCACAAAGTACACTTACTTAACTTCGATACAAAAACTTGATTTCAATGCACAATGGCTCATCCCAAAATGTTTTCTCAGTTCGTCAGAAAGATTTCCAAGTCTGCACACTTAAGTGTAACCAAAACCCAAGTTAAAAAGCGATGAAGTAAGCTCTGAAAATCTTCGTCCGTTTGTTGTTGTCTATGTACACACACATCATTCATTGGAAAATTGATCGTCGTAATCATTCATTCGCCACATTCATCTTTACTGCTTGCTTCCAAAACCTTATGGCTTGAAAGTGCTTTCTAAAATTATCAATCTAAAAAAAAAAAACAAAAAAACATATACCCCTATAAAAACAGAGGGGAGGTGGGGGGTGGGGAGGAATTTGCAATTTGTTCAGCTTATTTAAAACCAAAGTGTAAAAATCAATCCACATATGCCAGCAACATTCTCAGGAAGTACACCATACGCAGTGCATGCCCGTTGTGATGCGTCATTTCAACCGGATTTGTTGTTCTTGAGTCAGTAAAATCGTTGCTGTGAAAACCCGTGTGAACATGCATTTCAGGGCGTTCAGTTGGCTGCGTTGTTTCAACACCACTGCTGGCCTCTGTTTCCTGGCTGTGCGGACCTACGCCTGGAGCCCGCTTCGGAGTGTTCACACAGCGGCGGTCACTCAGCAGTGCGCTGTGAACGAATGATGCATGATGGGGTTTGAGCATTCACAATTTTCAGGAATTCAGCAGCAAGTGCAGTTTTCACATCAATGACAGCAAGATTTCCTTACTCATCCCCCCCCCCCCCCCCCCCCCCCCCCCCCCCCCCCCCTTTTTTTTTTTTTTTTTTTTTTTTTTGAAGACGAATTCTTTACGGAACACTTGCGAGTTTCTTTATAAACGCCGCTTTCTGTCATAGATCAAGGTCATTTGGTTTCACAGATAGATAAAGCTGGAAACCGTTAACGAAACACATCAACAGTACCATCAGATTTCAGTCATTCAAACACATTCACATTGGACAGAGCGGCTTCCGAAAAGAGGCCATTCGCTGTTAAGTACCGCGCTTTCCGTGTTTTCTGCTGTACATCTCCGGACGTGGATCTTCATGCCCTCACCCGGATTTATGGAGCATTGTCGATACTTACGATCCTCACTAGAAGGGAGAAAATGGAAAATGGAAATTGTCATAAGAAGGGGGGCTCGGAGAGAGGGTAAAAAAAAAAAAAAGAAAATGATTCCAGTCTGAATACGACCATCATTTCTACATAATTGGTTTACAGTTATGACTTGAGACATCCTATGCAACTATTTATGGTATTAACCATTAATTCTATTTATAAACTGCTCCTACCCATGCATGGTGCCAGATAGTTCCTGGCTGTTTACTAATGACGTCTGGCAGTTCCTGTTCAAAACTGTTTAATGATAGCTACTTCTCCATTGACGGCTGTTTGCTATTGTTTCAACGAACTGGCATCTTACACTGTTGATTAATTGGTTGGATGACGGAGCAGATCATTTAGTTTATTGTCGGGTTAATCAGCCGACAATATCATCATTTTCATTGTTGATGGGCTCCATTCAATGGGTGTACACTTACACGCACGTGTCTGCATGTTTGTGTAATGTGTTGTGTGTGTGTGTGTGTGTGTGTGTGTGTGTGTGTGTGTGTGCGTGCGTGCGTGCGTGCGTGCGTGCGTGCGTGCGTGCGTGCGTGCGTGCGTGCGTGCGTGCGTGCATGCATGCATATGTCCGTGCGTGCATGCTGTTATTTTTTTGCAATCAAGGAAGTCCATAAAATCTGCAGTTTTGAATCTTACCGACTTAAATGCAAAATAAGAGACAGGTAAGTACAAGCACTTAAACCGAATTAGTTAAAGATTAAATAACAACACCCTTTTTATCACAAAGAAAGAAGGACAAGCTTTCTGTTTTCACCCCTTTCCCATTTCAAGCATTCTTTTTCAGATATGGAACCCCGATTCAAAAGAAATTTCGGTTGTGTTGTTGATGCAGTTGTTGAGCAACATCTATTTCTTCAAGAAAACTATGGAAAGAAGACCCACAAAAAGGCAGGCTGAAGTAGGGGCACGGGGTTTACAATGCTTCGATGCCGTTTTTGCCCACCGTTTTCCTCCTTTGTGAACATGTGTTTGTTTAGGTTCGTTTCACAAGACCTGCAGTATTCTGTCTTTGAAAAAAAAATATTACTGAAAGTATTTAGTTGGTTTATACCACTCTGGTTTTTTTTCTGAAATCATTTTCATCCCTTGGTGTAAAAACAGATGCTGAGTACCCTATTACAGCCCTGTTCTCCACTTACAAATATCTGAGGGCCGGTATTCTACGTTTTCAAAAAACAACAAAAATGGCGAGTCTCTTATTGCCACACTAGCAATCACTGTATTGAATTCTTCTGTTTAAGGGTGGTGATGAAAAAATCTGTCCCAGTCGTATTATATTTGCATCGTTCTCAAAAACTGAATAGCGGAAGAAGGGAAAGGGAGGAGGGGAATCCAGCGTGATAAAAGTAACAACAGATTTTCGCACAGAAAACGAGTACAGATTTCTCCACCACAAGTTCTTGGGCACGATGTTATGACTGGGAATGTTCATTGTAAGTGTAAAAAACATGGATCCGAGAAACCGAAATTCTCTCTGTCTGTCTCTCTGTCTGTCTGTCTGTCTGTCTGTCTCTGTCTGTCTCTCTCTCTCTCTCTCTCTCTCTCTCTCTCTCTCTCTCTCTCTCTGAAGTCTTGGTACCAAAAGATGCTAAACCGTTTGTCCTCAAAAGAACAAAGAACATCCAGACCCAAAACCTGAGGCATCTGCGCCATCTGCGCCATCTGCTCCACACCATCTGCTTCATCTTCCAAGCGGCATACGTAAGCTGTCCCGAGCGTGGCAAATGTGGAACTCCACCTCGTGTCTGCACTGCTCGATCAGCTGGCGGCAGAATTCGAACAGGTCTACAAGGTCGAGGTCCTTTTTGTGGACGTCCGTTAGCTCGCCCCAAACGTCCCCCAGAAGGCTGTCGGCGACAAGAATCGATGTTCTCGCCTCACTCAGCCCTTTCCGACGCGGATGAATTTCATAGAACAACAGCAGACATTCTTGGTGGTCCTCGATAGGTTCCCAGCTCCCTAGCTTTGGGGGGTACACGACAGCTCGCCGTCATGTGCCAGCCACCACTCGGTGTTCAAGTAGTGGTTGGTGATTTGCTTCCAGCACCGCTCCAGGAGCCACTGGATGTACGTCTGGGGGGCCGTGGGGACGGGGACGTCTGAGGGGTGAAGCGATCTGCCGATGACTGATGTCCACGAACCTCTCACGCCGTGGTGAGCATGCCTGCGCCGCCCTGTCGTACTCGGCCTGCCGCTTTCGCAGAATCCGATAGAAGAAGCAGTTAGGGGTGATATGGGGAAACACGTGTCCCACAGCTTTGATGAAGCGAGCAGGTCGATCTCCCTCACTCTCGGGGACTTGCGCTGGAGGTATTGTTGTGTCTTTGACATTTCATTCATCACGGAAATTTGATACTACTATCCGATTTTCCCGTCACGTTTGTTGTGTACAGTGGTATAAAAAAGCACAGTTGACAGGAGAATGGCGGTCAGTTCCGTTTCCACGGCTTCAGATTTCAAAGAGGGACCAGGAGACTAACTGAAGTGCTAGTTACGTTCTGCTTGTATCCAGACCAGTGCGTTGCTAAGTTGTCACCTGAACTTCTCAATTCGAAGGACTCGTATTTCTCGTGCCGAGTGCTGGGTAGAGGAGGCAGTGTTTGTTGACAGTGCTCACACACCTAGACATACACACCACACACGCGCACGCCCACACTCGCGAGCGTGGAATGACCGCACTCACGCGCGCGCGCGCGCGCACACACACACACACACACACACACACACACACACACACACTAACACTAAAATAACACTAACCCCATACCCCGACACTACGCATGAACACAACACTGGCATGCAGAACAATCACATACACACACTGACATGTGGGTTAATCACATACACACACTGACATGTGGGTTTAATCACATACACACTCTGACATATGGGTTAATCACATACACACACTGATACATGGTTAATCACATACACACTCTGACATATGGGTTAATCACATACACACACTGACATATGGGTTAATCACATACACACTCTGACATATGGGTTAATCACATACACACTCTGACATATGGGTTAATCACATACGCACTCTGACATATGGGTTAATCACATACACACTCTGATGTATGGGTTAATCACATACACACTCTGACATATGGGTTAATCACATACACACTCTGACATATGGGTTAATCACATACACACACTGACATATGGGTTAATCACATACACACTCTTCATCGAACCCTTGATGACAGTGAATAAACGGGCCATAGTCTCCAAGGCCTTTGACTATGAATGGAAGAAAAAAAAATAGCAAAAAGTATGCAGTTCACACTCTTCAAGCTACAGATAATGACAGGACTACCAAACACTCATGAGTCACAAAACAGTTCCGAAATGTATGTGCACGCCATAATTCATTCGCTGAAACAAAAGAGGTGAAGGGAATGTTATTAACTACAGGTCCAGAAGTTAACAGTTTTTAGACTCTTAGAAATATTTGCATAGAAAAGGCAGTCACATCTGGAAGGATGCCTTTAACAACCTGAGCTTTAAGATAGATTTAACAAATGCTTAAAGTGATTCCAGGAGAATCTTTCACAATGAGATGCTTACAACTCCAAACATGGTACAGAAAGAAATGGGTCACTCTGGTGTTAGGAGTGTCATTTGAATGAAAATTCACCCCCTTTTTTTTAACATGTTGAAGCTTGGCAGCAAAAATAGAAATACAAAAACAAGTAGCTTCATTATTTTTCGACCGCTTTCTATCAGTAAAAGACTAGGCCTACACTGTGACAAGAAAAAGGACATTTGAAAACGATATGAAGGGTGAAAAATTGTCAGACCTTGCAAACTGTGTCAAGTATAAACGAAGGGTAAGAAGTCTAGTAATGTTGCTAATGGGGGGGGGGGGGGGGGGGGGGGGGGGGGGGGTTAGTTACGATGAATCCTTTGTTAAATGGGAAATCCACCCGCGAGATCCACTACTGCCGTACATATGAGCTATTGATCAGAGTTCATGGCTACGGCGGAGGCCATGTAGTAACGGAACCGTTTGAATAAGCGGAAATTGTTCTTCCTCTGTGATAGGAATTTTCAAATGTCAGCGTGAAGATTTTGTCCTCTGACTTGGGTTCATAAATTCGTTCATGGCTATGTGTTACCAAGGATAGTGGAAATGTGCACGACTTGACTTGTGGACTCCCTGTGTGTTCCGGAACAGTTGTTGGGAGTCCGGGATCCAGGAGTGAAACACCCCAACAGACGACTGATAAGGAGGAGGAGCACGTCGACGGTGCTTTCACGTATCAACAACCCAAACAACGGATCTGTCTCACGGGCAGGTACAACACGTGTCAAGAGCTGAACTGCGCCGTGAACATTTGTAATGAAGGATGGTCGTTAGCTTTGAGGAAATAAGGACATTATATAAAAAGGTCAAAACTCCCATAGATGATCAGATTTCGGAGGCAGTGAACTGTCTATGGCACTGCAGGATGGAAGGCGAAGCCGATTCCTTTCCTCAGGCCGCCTTTAACCCTCCCTGAGCTGAATCAGGCACCGATGTCCTGCGGCATGAATGGAGGGGTTTTCAAGCTGAAATATCCAACCCCACGTGCGTTTTTCGAGCTCACGGCCTTCAGTTCGACAGACAAATGTTCTAACCATTTGAATCTGGGCCCCTTTATCAGAATGTTTGCAGTCTGACAAGTCGAAGGGAAGGGGAGTGAGTGGGACGGATGGAACGAGTGGGCGTGTGAAAATATCACAGCTATTGGAGCATACTTCTGAAGGAATCCCAAGTCCCGGAGTTTTCCCTGTTTGCATCTACTTGATGACCATTTTTGTCAGCTTGTTTCTTTCTTCCAGCGTCGGAGTTCCGTCCATGGAGTCAAGTGGCTTGTCCTGGGTGACTTTTGCATCCCATGACGATAGTCTGTTGAGGAGCCGGCTAACTGGGCGGTCCAGCGCTGCAGCTTGGTCTTCCTTCTCTGTCAGGAGTGTACCCTCGAAGGATCGTACTGAAGTGACTGCATTTGAAGATGGACCGTAGGCTTGTTTGAGACCTGAGTTTGAAAAGCTTGGTGGTGTGTTGGTCAGCATGGCCCTGTACTTATTCTACCTTAGCTGCCCACCATCTGTCCTTCATCTGGCTGATCTTGGACTTCTCTTCGCTGCCTGCGTGCTTGGACTGGTCACGTTTGACTGAGATTGTCTATCACCTAGCCACGCTGCGTTTGCTTCGCGTTTCAACTGGAGTGGTTCTGCGATCTTTGCGTCATCTCCGTCAGACTAGTCCTGCTGTTTCTTCTCGGAGTGTCCTAGAGTCTGGTTTGCAGTGTTGTAGAGCACATCTCTGACTCGCACTAATTTGCTTCGGGGTCACTGCTGTCCAGGGAAAGATCCTCCAAGTCAGCTGAGAGAGATTTCGACATCTCTTCCTGAAAGGAGCTATTGGGAACAAAATGCACGTTCAGTTTCTTCTTCACATGCTCTCTGCAGCCTCCGGTTTGGTCACACACACACACATGCACACACACACACACACACACATGCACACACGCACGCACGCACGCACGCACGCACGCGCGCTGTGTGTCTGTATGTATGTGTGTTTAGCTCTTTTCATTCTGTGTCTTCACATGTTTTTTTTCGTGTTTTTTTTTTTCTCAGCTTTTTCGTTGTTATTGTTGCTGGTTGTTTGGTTGAATGTTTTTTTTGTGTGTTATTGTTGCTGGTTGTTTTGGTTGAATGTTTTTGTGTGTTTTTTTGTTTGTTCGTTCTTTCATTCATCCGTTCGTTCGAATGTTTGTTTTGTTTGTTTCTAGCCTTGGTTTTCTTCAAGTTTTAAATCAAATTTTAGTCCTTCGATTCTATTCTTAAAATAAGCGATTTTAACTCTCTCTCTCTCTCTCTCTCTCTCTCTCTCTCTCTCTCTCTCTCTCTCTCAAAAGCACGCACTCGTACGCTCACATACATACACACACACGATTCAAAGTTAAAGACATTTAATCCTGTAGCTCATTCTTGAACCGTTAAATGAGAATAACACTTCTTTCAGGCAAGTATGAAGGAAACCAACCGACGACATAATGCGCATTAAAAGATTTTACCGTTTGATTACAATAAGCCTGATCTTTTTGTTTGTTTATTTATCAACGTTCAAATTATTTCTTACCGACAACGTTTCTCTGTAAAAAAAAAAAAAAAAAAAAAAAGACAATTCGATCAGAGAAAACTTTTTTCTTGCAGTTTTCAGAATGCTTCGGGCATTAAAATATAGAATGGAATTCCCCACCTAAACAATTCATTCCACAAGTGTTCCTCTCGTTGTACTCAGTTCAGATTCAAGTTCATGACAGGCTAAAAAAATTTTTTTTTAGCGAAGCATAAAAACCAGTTTATTTGTACATAACGTCTTTTTCTCCAGTTCAGAATTAGCCTTTTTCAACAAAGATTTGCGTTTTCTTTCTTAGACTGGGCATGCGATTTCATCTTGATGCCTTTGATGGAGGGAATCAACAATTTTACACAGCATCAATTTACAAAGGAAAACGTTGAGGGTCGTTACACTGATATAAGTATTTTCTTTCTTACAAACATATGTCACGTACACGCCACCGACAGGGGTCAAAAAGGGAATTTTACATCTTTCCAAATCAGCAATAAAGTACAGATATTCGCTTAAAACAGACAGAGAAAGAGTATGAGACGTGTAAGAAAGAAAAGAACAACCCTAGAAAACAGCAGGCTTGTGACTAAAAATGATCCAACACAAACACGATAGATATACTGAGTACAAAACTGGCAACGAACGAACAAGACTGGAGTTCAGCTTGAAACATATACATTGTACGCAAAAGCTCGGCCTGTATTTAGTGTACTCACATGTCAGCATTAAAGAAATAGCTATTTTCTCAATACCATAAGACGGGAGAGGAAAATGTTGAAAAATGAGAAGGAAGGAGGAACAAATACGTTCTTGAGAAATCCTTAGCGCCCTTATGAAAAGCAACATTTCCGAATTTTGTTGTCGGTAGCAGATTCCCTCTAGAGGCATATAGGAACGATAATAATGATAGCTAATCAATAACAACAATAATAATGATGATAACTACGATAATAAATCATATCATCATCATCATGATAACAACAGCAGTAGTAGTAATGATAATGATAATGATGATGATGATGATGATAATAATAATTATAAAACATTACGACAACTGCTATGATGATGGTACTAGCAGCTGGACTAGTAAATGCATCCATACTGATGCCGGCGATTCTTGCCATCGGGGAAAAAAAAAAAAAAAGGGGGGGGGGGGGGGGGGGGGGGATAAAAACTAAAACCTTTTGCAGCAAAGTGACTACAACGAATGTCAATACCTTACATTTAAGGCAAGACAGAGGGTTTTTTTTCAGTCTAAGATAAATGTAGCCTACCAAGCCAAAAGATTTACCGAATTCGGAGAAAAGATGACAGCAAACTCAAGGATCTACACAACAGCCGTTTGTTGTGCTCATGAAGACACACACACACACACACACACACACACACACACACACACGCGCGCGCGCGCACACACGCACACGCACACACACACACACGCACACACGCTTTGGTACAAGCGCTCATTACTAAAACAGTCCTATTTCAATAATTGCAAATAACCTTTTTCATCTCAACAGGTTTGAATAAACGGGACTGGTTTGTCATGCAGTGAATATTATTAACAATCGAAACACATGGGATTGTCAAGGAAGTTTTCCACGATATTGGCTGATTTTCATGCTTATCGTAAAAAAAAAACTACAACCTCTTCTTTTTTGTAGTTAAAGTTTATTTACTGCTTAATTTCACACTCATTTTGACTGAAGAAGCCTATCTTCTCACGTCAACGAGAGTGTATTCTGTAGACAATCAGAATAGTTTGTGTTTTATTTTTTTGTTGTTTTGAAGCAAATCGTAATGCAGAGTCTTACGGTGAATCGCAAAACTGAAATCATGCGATCCAGTCTATCGTTATAGGACGACAAATAGAGGTATCAAAACATAGTTTGTGCGAGTACTGGTCACTTTCACTATCACTGTATAAACATTATATAGACTAACACCTGTCCGTTGTTCAGTCTAGAATTATACATTCAAAAGTTGGGAAGTAAAAAAAAAAAACAACAACAATCGCTAAGAGACAGGTCATTCGTTGCTGGTTTTCTTTCAATTCATCGGTTTTAATAAAAGTAAAAAATAAAATAAAAAGCCTCACTATGACAGAGTGGAACTTTGCCCCGAAATCCGTCAATATGAATTGTGTTCATAAAATTATTGCTGCCTGGCTTGTGAAACTGATCGGAGTGTGTGGGGAGGGGGCACTATACGATTGGGCTGCCATTTTATCAAGATCTTCCGCCTCAAACTTTAAACATATTAAATAAATGGTTCTCAGTTCTTTTGTCCAACGTTCACAAATTACATATACAAATCAGTAGCCCTAGATTTAAAAAAAATGGAATTATAACACCATCAATAGAGGAATAAAAAAAAAAGACATTTTCCTCAAACAGCCATACATCCAGGTAATGTACCCCCCCCCCCCCCCCCCCCCAAGGAAAACATAGCCACATTCGTGCACAAACTAAAACATTTCCTTTTTGAACCCCGGCCTGTGACATGATTTCTACATTCTATTAAATACTGATTCTGATGACTGTGGAAGCTTTTAAAATTCTATACATTACATCTGGAATTTGCAGAGCATACAGGATGTGTACTGCCTCCGAACTGACTTTCATCCGTAGTCCGATAAAGACATGGAGAAACTGCTTTGACAGGGGGTCAGAAAGGAAATGTGGCGGATCCTGTTTTCAAAACATTTACAGTCAGTTACCTTTTTTGTCAAGTTGTAAACAGATAAAAACAACACTCTCTCCTCAATTACTACGACGACACCGTCCGCCTCACAGTCATTCCTCTGCCTCTCCTATGATTCGAAGCCTCAGTTCATAATAGTCCATGTGGCTTCGTAGCTCATTTCGGCGGCAGTCGTCGAGCAGCCGACGACAGACGGTCAACATGGTCAGCAAGCCTTCATCTCTTTTTCTTCCTCCTCCAACTTTCCACGGAAATCAGTCATCTGCCTCTCTGTAGCGTCAACGATCGGCATGATCTGTGCCAGTTGTTCGAACAGCTGCTGCATTCTCTGCAACGCCTCAAAGCCTGTGGTGGATAGAGACCTCGTCAAAGCCGCGTCCAATCGCTCTTCTGCCAAAAAGTACGAACTGGCAACACCCAACAAGTCATTCTCAATGTGAACAGCCGTTTGCCCTCTGGAGTCTTTCTGCACCAGAGACATGCCCGAGATGGAGGTGCACTGTCTTGAAGACTTGCAGCCTCCTGCGTGCGTCGGGTGGGATCTCTTGCCTCAATCCTTCTCATCAAGGTTTGGTAGATAGAGAGTCGTGACAACAGTGCAGGAAACTGACGCTCTATCGCTCTCCCGAACTGTGCTGCTCTGTGCGAGTTTTCCTGTCTGGCGGACATGTTTGTGAGGGCAACGATTTCGATTATGCACCGTTGCAGTCGTTAATTCTGTTGACTTTTTAAAAGTTAATTCTGTTGACTTTTTAAAAGTTAAAAAAAAAAAAAGAGGGCAAACAATTTCGAATCTGCACAGTCCCCGCTTCAGGTGTCACTTTTCCTGGACTGGAAGAGTATGAGCCAGAGATCAGCAGTCACGATTGTCGGCAATGTTGTTGAGTTGTGACGGCTGATCACAGAGAAACGAGCAAGGCTTTTTGACCAGTGATGCTTGCTCACAGTTCAAGGTCACCGTCCACTGAAATCATCGCTGGGTAAACAGCGAATAGGGAATGAAGGACGGGGATGGCGAGGGGGGTGGGGTGGGAGAATGGGACGTGGGGGGGGGGGGGGGGGGGGGGGCTGGCCCTGGGGGTGGGGGTGGGGGTGGGATCGTAATACAAGACCGCGTTGTGCGCTCTTCCGCTCAGTTTTTTCCCAAGTTCATAGGTATTGTACTCTCTGTCTGTCTGTTTGTCTGTCTGTCTGTCTCTGAACCCTATCCTTCTCTGTCTGTCTGTCTG
>JADBJO010005730.1:37500-50000 GCA_016801955.1 Conus betulinus | reverse complement strand
TTACTGTCGTCAGTAACGGTCTTAGCAGGTGGTGTCCTGCGTATGTTGGATCAGAACAGGCGCCACTGAACACCACCGAAGTGACTCGGCGGCAGTGCAGTGTCTTCTCCGGTGGGTTGCCTCTTTGACGTCTTGATATTGACTGCTCTCTGTGGATTGTCGGGGGCCGGGGCTGTGGAGGGTCAGGCCGGGCCGGGCTGCGCGGTTGTGGACGGGTCGGGGCGAGGTGGGGGGGGATCTAGGGGGAGGGGGGGGGGGGGGAAGTCGGAATGAGCGGGCGTGAGTGTAATGCCACTGAGGATGCGCAGAAAATGGGATAGCCAAAAAAAAAAAAAAAAAAAAAAAAAAACAAAAAAAAGACTGAAAGACTGACAGTCTCAGTAGACCCGTTGTTTCTGCACGGTTTCTCTTTCAACAACCTCACCTATACACGAGCATCACAAAGAAGGTCCCAGCATATAATTATCTTCTGTCACGGACAGCAAAAAACACATATAACGAACAAGTGATTGGTCAAAACAGAACCAGCAACTTCTTTAGCATATTTTCAGCACAAGCGATTAATGACAAACGATTACTGACAATAAACAGAGAGAACGAGCGAACAAATATTCGTCCAAATAACAAATGAAAAGACATCGACAGAAAACAGAAAATCTAGATCTAGGCATATATGTACACAGACAGGCAAAGACGGACAAGCAGATATATACAGACAAACAGACACACACAAAAAAAAACATCATGCGTCTTATTCAAATTCTATGTAGGACAGACAGATGCACAAGCAAGGACACAGACAGATAGTCATACAGATAGATAAACTGACAGGTCGAAACATGTGTATTATTTTTAGAAACATGTGTATTATTCAAACCCTATATGTAAAAAAAAAAAATCCAATGTCATTCTTAGATACGACAGTAACATACGATCACAGTATTTAACCAAAGACTACTCTGTAGTTTTTCCCATGAAATTTCTGCTGGCTCAAAATACACACACACGCGCACACACACACACACACACACACACCACACACACACACACACACACACCACAACACACACACACCACACACACACACCCACACCACACACACATCACCAAAACAGAGAAGAGGCCGATCAGCATTGTTACAAACAAGGACATACCGATGCAAAGGAGAACCAAGTGATTGAAACTAGAGACCCAGAACAAACATGACACAGGACATCACAGACCGTATTTCTTGTTTACCAGGTTCACAGGCTAGCACTGAGTATATGCTTTGGGTTTTTTGTTTTGTTTTGTTTTTGTTTTCTTTTTCAATACTTTCAGTCCTGGCCTTTACAATGACCTGACAATGAAAATTTACATGTAAAGAAATATAGGTCATGCAAAAATTTGGAAAGAGAGAGAGCAGAGAGAGCCGAGAGAGAGAGAGAGGGAGGAGAGAGAGAGAGAGAAGAGAGGAGAGAGAGAGAGAACTGACACTGACATTTTTTATTGTACCGTTTAGCAGTTTTATGCCCCTTTAGACAGGGGGTTGGCAAATGCTTTTCACACCCGATACAAAAAGCAGAAATGTCATTCATTCGTACACGTGAGAGAGAGATATAGAGAGAGAGAGAGTAAGTAGAGGGAGAGATGAGAGGTACAGACATACAGACACAGACAGACAGAACAGATAGACAGCAGACAACAGACATGAACGAACGTGACAAACAGCGTAACTGAGAGGAGGAGAGATAGATGAGAGAGAGAGAGAGAAGAGCGAGAAGAGAGACATACAAACAGACAGAGAGACCGTCAAGGTCACGACAGACAGACAGACAGCGCTACAGACAGACCAGAAGACGCACTGAGAGAAAGAGACAGACAGACACAGACAGACAGACAGACAGCATGCAGGCAGAACAGCTGTCCAGCCAGACAGAAGGATGGAGACAAAACATACAGGCATAAGACAGACACAGACACAAAAACTACAAACAGGACAAATAATACTGCCTTGCGACCCCGTACTATCAAACAGCGCCTTACAGCGAACTGGGACTGGGGATTCATAGGCATACCAAGAACGTACCTCTGAGACCTGGTCAAGGAGGAACATAGTCATACCCAAGACCGACTCTTAGCTGGTCAGGAGGGGGCAGGCCGTATTGAGCTGCTGGAGAATACGCCCATGGCGTCCAGTTCAACATTGCTGCCAAGTTGTTTTTCCGACTGAATGACTGTCGGTTCCCTTTGTGAATCCACTGTCTCAGACCAGTACTTCCATTGTTTCTTTTCTTCGTCTTCTTCTGTTTGTGTTCTTCTTCTTTTGTCTTATTCTTCTTGGTCTTGCTCGTTTTTGTTGTTGTTGGTGTGTGTGTTGTTGTTGTTGTTCTTCTTCTTCTTCTTCTTTCTTCTTCTGTCTTTCCCTTTTCTTGTCGTTCTCTTTTTCTTTCCCTTCTTTTCCTTTTCCTTCTTCCTTCCCCTTTCTTTCTTTTCTTTCTTTCTTCTTCTACTCAGTTGTTGTCCTTCTTTTTCTTCTTCCTCGTCTGTTGCTCTCTGTTTCTTCTCCTTCTTTCTTTTCTTCTTCTCTCTTCTTCCTTTCTCTTTCTTTTCTTTCTCTCTCTTCTCTTGTTCTTTTGCGTGCTTTCCTCGTTCTTTCTTTCCTTCTTTTCTTTTTCTTCCTCTTCTCTTTTTTCTTCCTCCTTCTTTTCTTCTTTTCTCCTTCTCACCTTTCTTCTTATCTTCTTTTTTCTACTTCCTTTTCTTTCTCTCTCTTCCTTCTCTTCTTTCTTCTTTCTTCCTCTTTTCTTCTTCTCTTTCCTTCCTTTCTTTCTACTTTTCTCCTTTTTTTTTTCTTCTTCTTCTTTTTTTTTTGTCCTTTTTCTTCTTCTTCTCTTCCGGTTCTTACTCTTTTCTTCTTTTCTGTGTTTCTGCTTCTCTTCAGTTTCTTCTGTTTTTCTTCTGTCTTTCTCTTTTCTCTTCTCTATCCTTCTTCTTCTCTCTTCTTCTTTCTTCTCTCTCCTTTTCTGTTTCTGTCCTGTCTCTTCTTTCTTCTTCTTGTCTTCTTTCTTCGCTTCTTCTTTCCTCTTCTTCCTTCTCCTCTTCTTGCCTTCTTCCCCCCCTTCTTCTCTTCTTTCTCTTCTTTCTTTCTTCTTTCTCTCTGTCTTCTCTTCTTCTCTTCATGCTCTCTTTCTTTCCTTTTCTTCTTTCTCTCTGTCTCTTTTCCTTCCTTCTTTTTCTTTCTCTTCTTCTTCTTTCCTTTCTTTTTCCTCTTCTTCTTTTTCATTCTTCCTGTCTCTTCTCGTCTCTTCTGTCGTTTCTTCTCTTCCTTCTTCTTCCTCCCCCCCTTCTCTTTCTGTCTCTCTCTCTTCCTCCCTGCCCTCTCTTCTTATTTTCTGCTGCCCGCTTTCTTCTCTTCGGCTTCTTCCTATCCTTTTCCTTGCTCCCTTCGCTCTCTCTCTTCTCCCCTCTCTCTTTTTTCTTCCTTCTCTTCTTTTCTTTTCTCTTTCTTTCTTCCTGCCTTCCTTCCTTACCTTCCTCCTCCTTTTTCTTCCTATCCTGTCTTTTTCCCTTACTTTCCTTCTTTCTGCCATGAGAAATTCACTTTTGGGTCGGATCCCAAGCCGACTCCTTCGACCTTCTCCTCCGGCCAACGCCCCCCCCCCCCCCCCCCCCCCCCCCCCCTTTCCCCACCACCTACCTTTCCTCTCTCTCCCTGCCCCTTTTTTCCCAATCTTCGTTTTTCCAATCTCCTCCTCAATTCCTCCTCATTTCCAATCCTGCTTACAGCACACGACTAGACAGAATCCGGACATTCTCATGCAAAATCTTCGCAGCAAATGTCCTGTCAGATATTTTTGGATGAAAACTCAGCCATTTTCAAACGGCAACGGCCCACATTGTCAGTTTTCTATATAAATAACAGCGCGTTTATTTTATTTTATTTTATTTATTTATTTATTTTATTTATTTTTGAATTTTCTTCAATGCAATAAGTCCAACTGTGTACCGTAAACTCTCTCTCTCTCTGTCTCCAACTCTCTCGTCTCTCTCTCTCGCTCTCTCCTCCTCTCTCTCTCTCCTCTCTCTCTCTCTCCTCTCTCTGATTGGTCAGAATGTACAGAAAAATGATCGTTGAAAAAACAAGTTGAAAGCAAAAAAAGTCTCGATCAAAATAAAGTAATAAACACGCTGAAAGTCAAATCACGCAAGATATAAACTGAAATATATCCAAAGTACATAACGATACAGAATTTCGCGCCATTCAGGGAATGACGGGGGCCGGACTTGGACCACCCGTGATCTATTCTCCTCCAGTCAGATAGAGATACATGAGGCGGTGTATTGCCTGTGTAACCTTCTATACATTTACAGACGATCTTAAAAATTAAAAAAAAAGTTCTAAATGCTACCGCTGTAGGCCCCCAGCAGCCGTGCTAGGTTTTTCCCATATTGGGTGACCGTACAGCAGCAGCAGCCTAATAATGGCAGATTTTAGAGCTTTTACCACGGTCACACACACACACACACACACACACACAACACACACACACACACACACACACACACACACACACGCACGCACACGCACGCACACACGCACGCACACACACACACACACACCACACCACACACACACACACACACACACACACACACACACACACCACACACACACACACACACACACACACACACACACACACACACGTTTAGAAAGACGCGTTGCAGAAAAGGGTCATTATGTCACCAAGACAACAATAGCAACGAAAAGAATTCGTTGTCAGTCTCGTAGTCAGCTGACGAAAACAAAACAAAACAAAACAAAACAAAACAAACAACACAAACAAAGAAAACATGTCATTAACAACGTCTCTCATGAAAATACACAAGTTCAGATACTACGGCTGCGATTATATGTCACAGTTTAGTCTAAGCAGAGAGGCAACAAAAGAAACAGACAATGCCTATTTGGCTTACGCGCGCGATGAGTAAACTCCGAAGGAAGATGAAGAGCAAAGGGTTGGCGGGAACGGAAAAAAAAAAAAAAGAAGAGAAAGCAGAGAGAGCATTTAGATTCAATAGTAGCACTGAAGACAAGCCAAGAATAGACTGGACTCTTTCTCTCTCCCACTTTCTTCGGCTCCAGGGATCATTGTTGCCAGTTTGTGGGTCCTGTATTCCCTTAATTTTGTGGGGGCGAAAACCTTCATGCAAGCGATCTAGTTTATTCTGATATTTTTGACCTCTCATCGTTTGATAGTCCAACTGCTGCAAAGACAAACCACCAACTATGCACCATAAAAAAAAACAGACATCTTATGTCAGTAGTATTTATACGTAACATTCATAAGCCCTGTAATATTATTTTTGCTTGTTTTTGCTGACAAATTTCTCAATATGGAAAAATTTATGATGACACACACACGTACACTCGCACACAACAGGCACGCGCGCGCGCTTGTTGCACACACACACACAACACCACACACACACAACACACACACACACAACCACACACACGACACACGAGGACAAGAGAAGAGAGATAGAGAGGAGAGCGAGGAGGAGGAGAGAGATAAGAAGACGGAGAGGAGAGAGGAGGAAGAAGATAGAGAGAGATAGAGAGAGGAGAGAGAGGATGAGAGAGAGAGAGAGAGACGAGAGTGATGAGATATAGAGAGAGATATACGATAGAGAGAGGAGAGAGAGAGAGGATCACGTTGACTGTAATTTGTTTACAATCACATTAAGACTCAAAAACAGACATATGACAAAACATGAAGAGCAGCGATAAGTATGAAAATAAAGCATATAACCGGCACTCTTGCACACACACACACACACACACACACACACACACACACACACACACACAACACACACACACACACACACACACACACACACACCATTAGTATGATGATATGAAATCTAATCATTCATGTACAAAAAAGTTTGTTTTTAAAGAGACCACTATCAATATGAGTGTGGGGAAAAAAAAAATGGAAGGAATTGACAATAATCAAATGGTGCTAACCCGAGCCTCGTAGTCTAAAGTAAATGTGTGTTTTTTTTTAAATAATCACCACACACACACACACACACACACACACACACACCACACACACACACACACACACACACACACACACACACACACACACACACACACACACACACACTGGACCATAATGTTGCACCATAATGTTGCATACATAAACACACTATATGACACGGGGACAGCTCATTTTTCAGGGTTCGGTATCAAATATCAAAAGGAGCAGAGCAGTGTGTAGACTGGTTCTTTTTTCCTGCCGGACCACACAGTGACCATGCCGGGCAGCAATAGCGCCTCATGACACAGACAAACAACCCTACAGTACAAAGGATGAATATGGAAGAATACTAAACTAAAAACAAAGACATAGGCTGGCGGAGGACATGTAGACAGGACCACAACAGATTTGACAAATAACATGAAAAGTTCCAAATGCTGACAATATGCCGTTCAGTTAATGAAGTCCAGCTTTTTTTTTTTCATTAAAAAAGAAAAATGTATCGATAAAAAAAAAAAACAAACAAACACCACCACCCTGCCTACCGTTCAGAATGGACAGCCAGGGTATAATAAAATATTGTGAAATTGACTGGTACCATTCCAGAGTTCCTGGATTAGAGCAGTCCAGCAAGTGTATTCTCTCTCTCTCTCTCTCTCTCTCTTCCTCTCTCTCTCTCTCTCTCCCTCTCTCTCTCTCTCTCTCTGTCTGTCTCTCTCTCTCTCTCTCTCTCTCTCTCTCTCACACACACACACACACACACACACACACACACACACACACACACACACACACACACAACACACACACACACTGCACACACGCACTCAACGCAACACATACACACCACGCACGCACACGCACAACACACCCACGCACGCACGAACACACACGTCAACCAGCACAGGAGAGCAAAAAAAAAAAAAAAAAAAAAAAGTAGGTACAGCTCACATCATGCATCGCATATACATGCAGACATACGTACATGCATATACTATACATAGGTACATGTGTATAGATATATAGATAGATAGATAGATAGATAGATACATAGATACATAGATACATAGATACATAGATACATAGATAGATAGATAGATTACCGCGCGTGATCTGAGCAAACATTGGTCTGGTGGTCCAGTTGGCTATGCATGGTTCCAGTTCTCCCTGGAGCAAGAGACATCATGGAGTATCCCTAATGTCACAATGAATATATACATCCACTGGTAACATCCATTTCCAAATTGACAGGAAGTCCTCCCAATGCACTCCTCACACAACCTGTAAAACAGATTGTTACTGAAAAAATGGTAAGTAGTGAACAAGGGATATACAATGAAGACGGTGGAGATGAGGACGAGGGAGGATGAAGGCGAAAGTGTCTGTCCTTCGAGTTTGCAGCCATGGAATAATCACCATGTTGTTGAGTGCAGAAAAAATGAACCGTTCCTCTGAGGAATGCAGATGCAGTATATTATGATTAGTCAATTCAATGTATTTAAGAATTGAGAGAGAAGCAAATAATCATTTTCTTTCCCCCTGACTGAGATTTTAAAGGTGTTCCAAAAATGCGTCACAATTGATTAACATGAATATTCTCTCACACACACACACACACCACACACACACACACACACACACACACACACACACACAGTTACGTACATACACAAACGACTCTCTCTCTCTCTCTCTCTCTCTTCTCCTCTCTCTCTCTCTCTCTCTTCTCCAAATCTCTCATTCTCTCCCGAACGAGATCCCTACGATTGCAGAGGCACAGCATCTGATGTGGGTACTCTTCCCCCCCCCCAACCACCCCCCCCCCCCTTCCCCGCATCTGATGTGGGTACTCTTTTCTTCCCTCCCCCCCTCCCCTCCCCCCTCCTGCCCTGAAAGGTTCTGTGACGACAGATAACAATGAGTGCACCGGCAACTGACCATGACGTGCAAAAAAGCAACAAAACGGACTTAAAAAAAAAAAAAAAAAAAACTCCTGTGACAACAAGTGCATATTATACCACAGTGGACAACACAACAAAATATCGACCAACAGCACGACAATAATTCTCTTGCTGCAGTCTCTCAATTGCACTGGTTCCGTTCCACCCCATCTAACATATGACCAACAGTGAGCAAGAGTGTATGGAAACACTGAAAAATCTCGAAGACAATCCATTGCCCGGAGGACTCGGTAGGATTAAAAAAAAAATGGGTGTCGACAATTCAGGGTGCTCCTGCACAATTTGTATACATTTGAAACGTTATCGTCCCCCCCCCCACCACCCCACCCTCCCTCCAATGAAGCTTCAGATGACGGAGAACCTAATAGTGTAGGTGGAGGAGGGGGGGGGGGGGGGGATGTAATCCATTGTTATGGCGGCGTGTGAGAGGAGACACCACCAGGGGCGCCCCCCTCTACAAAAAAAAAAGGAAAAAAAAAAAAAACAATAAATAAACAAAGGGAAAATAACTTCCCTAACAGTGTGTGGGAGGGTGGTCATACTCTGCCATTGACCAGCCTGTTGACCAATCCACTGAAGGCTTGACCTTGAGTGACGTGTGTGACAAAGTTGATGACGAATACTGTCTACCTTCCTCACGCAAAAGAGCGCACGTGCTTACCGTAGAGCAAAAATGCCAGAAGAAACAACTTCCTGTTCAGCAAAGGACAATTTCTTATTCCTTCCAAAAAATGACCTTTCAATTGTAAAGAAGTGACATCTTCATCTTAAAAGAAGGGACGACTCCCTTTTTCCTTCCAAGAAGGAACAACTCGAAGAAGAACCATCTTCATTTTCCAAAAAAAGGGTCAATTCCTTTTACCTTCAAAGAAGGCGCAGCTTCCCCTTTTCGAGATGCAACTTACAGTCCCATTTCATTCAAAGAACAATACTTTCCTTTGTCTTCCACGAAGGACCATCTGTTTTCCCACATGGATCAAGTCTCGTTTCCAAGAAGGGACTTCATTCTTCCAACAGGGAACAAGTTCTTCTCCAAGGATGGGACAACCCGTTTCCACCATGGAACGATTTCCTTTTTGACAAGAAAACCCGCCACCTCTTTTTAAAAAAAAAACACGACCAAAAAAACCCCCCCAACTCTTTTTTCATCCCAAGAGGGAACCTTTTTTTTTCCAAGAAAGAACAACTTCCTTTTTCTAAGAAGAAGAAACAACTTCCTTTTTCCAAGAAAGAACAAGTTCCTTTTTTTTTCCAAGACAGAATAACTTCCTTTTTTCAAAGAGAAAGAACAATTTCCTTTTTCCAGGGGGAAAAAACTTCCTTTTTGCAAGGAAAGAACAGCTTTCTTTCCCCAACAACGTACAACTTTCTTTCTGTCAAGAAAGAACCGCCATCTTTTCCCCAAGAAAGAACAACTTTCTTCTTCCGCGAGGCAACAAACCGCCTCCAACCGGGAAGCACCAACTTCTTTTTTTTCCAACGAGAAAGGGGGACACGTACAAAACAGCTTCCACCCTTTTCCCTCATCTCACGCTTCTTCAGGACCTCTGTGCCCACCACCTCCAGGTCGTCACTTTTTAGGCCACAGAGCCTCCACGGAGAAGAGTATATCAGCCAGGTTACCATCCAACAGGGCGTCATCCAAGAACATGGCAGGGAGCGGCGGGGTCCTCTTCGGAGGGGTGGTCTCCCTCGGCGGCGGTTGCGGCTGTGGCGGCGGCGGCGGCGGCGGCGGCGGCAGCAGCGGCGACGAAGACTGCGGACCGGGATCGGCGACGTAGCAGGCCGGCGGGCGGGGAGGAGTGAGGTTCAGCAGGCTGGCGCTACGGCGACGCGCCCATGACCTTGACCGGCGACTGCTGACCGGAGGCCTCCTCCAGGGCCAGGGTGATCTGCTGCAGGTCGCCCGTGCTGACGCTGCAGGGCAGGAGAGGCGAGCCTGGCATCACCGCCGAGCTCACTGTCACCATGCTGCTGCGGTTGCTGCAGCTGCCGTAGCCGAGTATCTGTGTGGGATACAGGGTTTAAGATGGTGAGGGGGTGTGTTCATGGGGTCTGTCATATCGCTGCACGTGCAAGTACGCACACACGCACATACATGCGCACACACACACACACACACACACACACACACACACACACACACACACACACACACACACACACACACACTCACCGAGAGAGAGAGAGAGAGAGAGAGAGAGAGAGAGAGAGAGAGAGAGAGAGAGAGAGAGAGAGAGAGAGAGAGAGAGTTTGTTCTTTTTCAGTTTCTATATTTCCCGTGATGATGATGACAATGACGACGACGACGACGACGACGACGACGATGATGAGACGACGACGATGATGATGATGATGATGATGATGATGATGATGATGATGATGATGATGATGAATTATAGTTTCAATATCATGTTGTTGCTCATATTGTGGTTCTGATTGTGTATTGTTTTTGCTGTTTTGGTATTTATGATAGAAATACAGTAAGGTAAACGGCAACACACACACACACACACACACACACACACACACACACACACACACACACACACACACACACACACACACACACACACACACACACACACACACACACACACACACGAATCGGAGCGTTTCCTTACAGAAACATCTTACCTTAACTACAATCAGGCAATCACTACCTAGACAAAGACCTGCATGGTACCTGTCAATGCTGCCACGCAAGGTGTGTGTGCCCTCGCCCACACTGCTGGTGCCCGAGGCGGTGGTGCCCGGGTGGTGCCCCTGCCCATCTCCGCGTCTCCTGTGCTGCTGCAGCTGGAGGAGGAGCCGAGCAGGGCCTGCCGCAGGAGGGGACGCCTCATGTCCCCACGGTTCTGGGCTGAACCTGGCGACAGAGAGGGACGGTGGGGGTTGGGCCAGCCATAGTCAGGTGTCTTCGTCGTCGTCGTCGTCGTTGTCTTCGTAGTCATCAACGTCACCATCATCATCATCATCATCGGTAGCAGCAGCAGCAGCAGCAGCAGCAGCAGCATCGTCGTCGTCGTCGTCATCATCATCATCATCATCATCATCATCATCATCATCATCATCATCATCATCCCATCATCATCATCATCATCATCATCATCATCATCGTAACCACCCCCCCCCCCCCCCCCCCCCCCCTGATCATCATCATCATCATCATCATCATCATCATCATCATCATCATCATCATCATCATCATCATCATCTCCCGCGTGATGACCGCTGTCCCAGCTGCACGAACCGGAGTAAACTCCCCTGGTTGTCTTGAGATCCCTGTGGTCCTGGCTGTTGCTGACCTGATCTGGAGCCCCTGAAGGCACTCGGTTCTCAGCTGCAGGCGCTGGAATGAACTCACCCAGCTCTTTTGAGAACCACTGTTGTCCAGGACGTTGGTACTGGAGTGAACTGACCTGGCTGTCTGGTAAGCACTGGACTCCCGCTGCACTTACGGAAATGAACTCACCTGCCTCACCTGAAGGCACTGGGCTCCCAGCTGTAGGTACACGAGTGAACTCACCTATTCTCAAATGGCACTGGGCTTCCAAAAGTAGGTGGTGGAGTGAACTCACCTGGCTGTCCTGTAGGCATTGGGCTCCCAGCTGTAGGTACAGAGAACTGAACTCACCTGGCTCTCCTCTAGACACTGGGCTCCCAGCTGTAGGCACAGGGACGAACTCTCCAAACAGTCCTGCAGGTACAGAGCTCCCAGCTGTAGGTACGTGAGTGAACACCTGATTCTCAAATGGCACTGGGCTTCTAAACGTAGGTTCTAGAGTGAACTCACCTGGCTCTCCTGCAAGCACTGGCTTGTGGAACGGAAGTGAGCTCATCTGGCTGTCCTATAGACTCTGGATTCCCAACAGCGGGTACTGAAGTGAACTCACCCGATTCTTAAATAGCACTGGGCGTCTAGCTGTTCGCGCCGGAGCGAACTCACCTGGCTCCTCTGTAAGCACTGGTTTCCCTCCTGTAGATACGGAAGTGAACTTATGTAGCTCTCCTGTAGGCACTGGGCTTCTCACCGTAGGTACGTGCGTGAACTCACCTGGCTCTCCTGTGGGCATTAAGCTTCTAGCTGTAGGTACTTGAGTGAACACACCTGGCTCTCCTGTGGGCCCTGGGGCTTCTAGCTGTAGGTACTTCGGTGAACTCACCTGGCTCTCCTGCAAGCACTGGATTCCTGGCTTGAGTTACGGAAGTGAGCTCCTCTGGCTGTCCTGTAGATCCTGGACTTCCCAACTGCGGGTACTGAAGTGAACTCACCCGATTCTTAAATGGCACTGGCGTCTAGCTGTTGGCACTGGAGCGAACTCACCTGCTCTCCTGCAAGCACTGGATTCCCCGCCTGTAGGTACGGAAGTGAACTTACGTAGCTCTCCTGTAGGCACTGGGCTTCTAGCTGTAGGTACTTGAGTGAACTCACCCAATTCTGAAATGACACGTGGCTTCTAGCCGTAGGCACTGGAGCGAACTCACCTGGCTCTCCTGC